>OX457089.1:36017313-36295722 GCA_949752835.1 Empis stercorea
ACAACTAAACAATTCGAAATTTTTCAGGAATCATTTCTAAAGTTTCGAATGCTCTAACTTTATCAGATAGTAATTTAGCAATACTTCATTTAAAAGAATAAAGATTTAACATCTTTTAAAAGAATAAAGATTTTAATATTACATTCATAATGCAAGAAAATCTAACTGATAGATAGTGGCTTCCGCCAGATTCCTTGAAAAAATCTACTTAGACTTGTGACAGTCTTACATGAAATTCCCTATAGATGTAAATATTATGCTGAAATGTAACGTTATTATTAGGATACAAAATTGGTTCTTTTCAAGTTGTGACTACTAAAACAAAACTATTTTAATTTATCATAATACTAAAATTTGTAAAAAATTGAATTTGGAGATTCCTTCAAAACTTTTAAAACTTTTCCATCCGTAATCTTTATTCTACCCATATTAACCTATACTGTTTCATATCATAAAAATCACGAAAACACTATGACACCGTGTTTTTTTTCTATATTATTTATTACCTAAAAGTAAAAATATTTATTAAAATAAGAAAATATAAACAATTAGCACTTAGTTGTGTTTATGTCTGCGTCCATCTTGATGTATGCGTCCATCTTGAAAAATATTTATTAAAATAAAAAAATAGAAAAAATTACCTTTTAGTTGTGCTTATGTCTGCGTCCATCTTGATGGTTTATTTATTCTGCCGGCTTGTCATATTCAAGATGTCAGTAGACAGGCGCGGACGGAATATTGTTAGGTTGGTAGCCATGATAGTGTTTGTCTAAATTTCCATCAGCGCTGCGGTCTCTTGATTTTCGGAAGAGAAAACAAAAGGGGTTAGGTACGGAAGCCTGCATAGCAAAATCCGGGGAAAAAATCCGGAAAATGAAAATCCGGAATGTGAAAATCCGGAATGTGAAAATTCTGAATGTGAAAATCCGTTATATCGATTTTTAAGACTAAAATTTTAAACGAAATAAACAAATGAAATTAAATTTAAATTTCAAACACGAATTGATAAATTGATATCTGGTGAACGGCCTATAAAAAGTAAATTATCGAAAAAAAAAGAAGAAAAACTTTAATTTGTAGTTGCTAATCGCAACAACACGCCTAAATTGGAATATTTACGAAATGTCGCAACAATTCTATCATTATGTTAAAGAGTTTATATATCTTATAGTTGTCCAATCAAGGCATTTTTTGAGTTGTTTCGCCGAGATTTGAAAATTGTAGACGGAGAAACATCGATTAGTATTGGGTGAAAAACTTGGCTATTTATTTCACACATGTCCTTTCAAAAGAGCTTTAGAACATTTACTCTGGAAATCAATATAAAAAAAATTTTGAATTTAAAAACTTTTTTTTTTTCATCATCACTTAAATAATATATTATTTCTACATATATATGGAAAAATATTTATTAAGCAGAATGTGAATCCGCAATATCGAATACAATTAATTTATTAAGCAGAAAGCATAAAAAAATATTATGCGTTTTTTTTAATGCGAAAAAAAAGAAAAGCTTTCATAAATATAAAATTTTATATAGATATTTGGAAAGGTGTGTTTAATTTATCATTGATAACTAATAAAATATGAAATTAAACAATATACTACCTTCTACTGTTGTATAGATAAATTAATAACATTTCCAAATATCTAAAAATAATATATTATTTAAGTGATGATAAAAAACAAAATTTTTAAATTCAAAATTTTTTTTATATTGATTTACAGAGTAAATGTTCTAAAGCTCTTTTGAAAGGACATGTGTCATGTGTGAAGTAAATAGCCGAGCTTTTCACCCAATACTAATCGATGGTGCTCCCTCTACAATTTTAAAATCCCGGCGCAACAACTCAAAAAATCTCAACAACATTGGCCAAAAGCCGTTTCTTATATCGTTGTTTCAACGATTTTATCACTTGCTGATCCATAGGATGCAACAATGGTGTTGTATTTGGTGGAGGTGACAATATTTTAAAGAAATAACGAAAAATAATTCAACAATAATGGTCCCAAGAAATAGCTGAGCAATTGAGTTCATCGGGCACACATTGGCATTTGAATCTACCATTAGCTCCTCATATGGGTGTTTTATGGTAATCCGGAATCAAGTCGATTAAGTATCACCGGAAACGTATAACTGGAAATTCAAAATTAACATATGAAGAATATGGCATTTTATTGTCACAAATCGAAGCCTGTCTGAATTCGCGACTTTTATGCCCAAAAACAGCGGATCGTAATAATATAGATGTTTTGATCCCGGATATTTTTTAATTATGGATTCATTGAACACTCCACCTGAAAGAGACTTAAAAGATATTTGTTTACATCGCGCACAACACAATAACACGAGCGCAACCATCTTGAACGTAATTTGACATATCGTTCATCAGATGTTCGATGTAGTGTTGTCGATACATTTTATTTATATTTTTATATCAGAAAAAGTAGGTAATTTTAGCGTAGATTCAAGTTAAAGCTCTTTTATATTTGCTTATATACTATATTATATAATTTGTTATATATTAAAAAAAAGGTCGTTCAACTTAGGTAACGGTGGCGGCTGAAGCCTCGCATATACCACAATAGGTCCTTAACGTCGTTCAACTTGAAATTTTGCTATATATAATTTTATTTATTCTTTTTTTGAATCTCACAACGATCATATGGTTTGTCTTAATTTAATTTAATACAGTATCGGAAAATAAATTTACAACGTTTTTAAAAATATTCAGTTTTTCTTTTTTTTTTCATTTTAAAATTTTATGAAACTTCTTCAATATTGCAAAGTATATTTTTATTAAAATTAATAATTCTAAATTAAGGAAAGTAGTTTTCATAAAAGATGAACGAATGCACATTGCGCGTGTAACCGCGACTCATGCCGGTGACTTTAACTTATTACGCGTGGTCACCGTAAGAACCGCGTATGAAACTTTCAAAAGACCAATCAAAAAATTGTGTTTGAAGATACAATTGAAGATTGAAGATCAATTTAAATTGAAGATAATGTCGGTTTAAACACTTCATAAAAGAAAATAAATATACAATAATCCACAAACAAGCTTAATAAACTCTTATAATATAATGTTATAAAATATGCTTAACATTAACAAAACAAAATTGCTTAAATATTAATAATTATAGTAACATTATGAAAACGTAAAATTTAATTTAAAAAATAAACAGAACATTCAAAATCGTCAGAAAATACTAAAATAAACAATAATAAATCAACGTAAACAAAAGTGTTTATATAATAAAATATTAGATATCTCACATTTGCATTAGTTAATTCTACATTCCGAAACACATCAACACACACACATATTTACTTCATAAAACTATGTGTAAAACTACAGTATATATGTAAAATTGCATTCAAAACAAAACAATTTTTTTAATTTCATGTAACAAATGATGGTTTCCTGGAGTACAACATAGTATGCAAAAGAGAAAAAAGAAAATGCATACCTGCATATACTTTCATGCAGGTATGCATTTTCTTACTTACTTTCATTGATGATACGAATCTATATAATTTTATAATTAATTATACGAATCTACTTACTTTTTTTCTCTTGTATCCAATATATATTGATGGACTACACTGTGATAAATCAACCAAAAGGATTATATTACTCTCACTAATCACTATCACTTTCAATGTCTATGATCTTTTGAATTATAATCCGGATATAATCCAAGGGCGACATAAAAATAAAAATATAAATTAATTTTAAATTTTTTTCATTTGCACCACGTTAAGTAATCTAAATAACCTAAGCAACTGTCAACCAAAATTTAATTTCACCAACTGTCAACCGAAATAGGACTTCAACGTGCAATAAGGTAATGCAGTGCATTATCATATGATAACAGCCAAGAAGCGGTGACTATACACTTTTTTATATAAAATCATATGGCAATGGCAAAGTAATTATAATGTAATATTTTTATTGGTATTTCTAGTTTGCTCATTTATATAATAATTAATAATAAATTGAATTTAACTTTGTAAATTAAGGTCTGTGACATAACAATTAAATCAGCTGTGAATCTTATATAAGTCATAATTAGTAATTTTTATTTTTAATAAGTAATCAGATCTTTGCCAGAATCATTTGTAAATGCAATAAAAATATATATATAATATAAAATCAGTATTTTATTATAGCATACAAAATATAATAATTCAAGTTATTAAATTTTAATATTGCTACCTAGTAAGGGTATTGCCGTGAACATTTGGTCCTTTTATATAAAATATCAGAACTTAAGATATTAAATATTTATACTGCTACCTAATAAAGGTATTGCCGTGAACAAACATTGTCAAACTCATTAATAATCTTGTTGACTATGACATAAGATATCAAAAAAGTATATGTAAAGCATAAAATGGGGATCGTATCATAATCCTGGTTATCCAAATCCTGGTTTCTCAAAATCCTGGTGTTCAAAAAATCCTGGTTTTCAAAATACTGGTTTTCGATGTCTCGGTTTTCAACGAAATAATAAATCCAGGATTTAAATGCAGTTTTTTTATGTACTGTTTTTTGGCGGTTCTCTCATCATTTACCTTATTTTTAGCGCACCCAGAACTTCACTTTTTTATTTTTATTAATTTTATTAAGCGAAAAATGTTTAAAATATAAAAACAAGTATATTTCAGAAAAATTAACAAACTAAAACAATTCATTTTACAAAAAAAAAATATCTTAAACATAAATAATAAAAATGTATTTAAGAAAGAGCAATATTGAATGCAAAAAACACTATTTGGAGATGTGAATCGAATAAAAAACGCACTAGAATGAGTAATTTCTTATAATTATTTTAAAATGCATAATAAAAAAAAATAGTTTTATTAATTCGGGAAAAAACCTTTTTTTTTGGAAATATTAGGTTTTAACCAAAAGAAAAAATTTCAATATTTTTAATGAAACCTCCAACAATTCAAAATTCCACAGAATTTGAAATAACAGAATTTTTCATTAATTCGGGAAATTTTGAAAATATTTGATTTTCTTGGTTTTCAAAATCCTGGTTCTCAAAATCCTGGTTTTGAAGCAAAAAAAAATATTTTTATTCATTCGGGCGCCCGAATATTTTTAAATATAATGAGCAAATTGCACAGTTTATTGTATTTTAATAAATGTAAAATATGTCGCACCGCTAGTAGAAGACTGCCACATCTCAAGATTTATAGTTATGAGAAAATCGATGTTTAAGTTCGACAAGTTTTTGTATGGGTTATAGAAAACAGCCACTTTTTGAGATATGGCACTATTGAGTTGTAAATATAAATTTTTAATGTCAATTTTTAAAAATGTTGCCCTTCTCTAATATTTTATAATTAATTTTAATTTTTTTATAATGGAAGAACACAGACTTAATTTGTGTTATGGCACTATTCTGCTAATAATTTTGGTATTTTTATGCCTATTTTGAAAATTTGGCAGTCTTCTGTTACATTTTTGCATTAGGTAAATTTTTTTTTGTTTCGTGAAGAGTGCCACTTTTTGTGTAATTGCTCTATACAATGGAAAATTAATAAAAAATAAATTTAATTGAATTCAAGTTTTTTATTTATGGCACTACAAATTATAAATTAGTTAAGAAATAAATTGCATAACAAATTAATTATGGATCAGAATCATCTGACGAATCTTCAGAAAAAGGATTCTGCTTTTTTGCAGATTTCTTCTTTGTTGTTTTATTAATTCTTACTTTAAGTTGCCTATAAAACTCGTGGTAACAATTTGGAATCAGGTTTGCTTCACACAAACTAACTAAATCATTTTTTTTTGTTGCGTAATTCCAGGATTTTCTTGAAATACATTTTTAATTTTATCTGGTATTTTAAATTCCTTTTTCTGGTTTCTTGTTTTTTTGGTAACATTTATTTCCATAAAATCATTCTGCTTGTAGCTTGTTTTGTATCGAACAATATCTGGCGAGTCTTTATTTAGTTTAAGGACTTTGATGGTATTCCCTAACACTTTTTCGCCTCTTGTATTAATGCTAAAATTTACACCGACATGAGAAGCAATGTCTTTTATATCTAAAATATCAGTATAATGTAATTCAGTTACTATAAAAGGTGAACCAGACTTTTTTGCAGTTAATAAAACAGTGTACCATTGTTGAGGTGAAAAAATTTATCCTCCTTTTATTAATTTTTGATTTTTGCTTCTCTATAATTGAATGCATTGTATCACCCTCATTTTGTGTGTGGCCGACTATCAAAAAGTTGTGTGTAATTGAAGGAATGTCATACTTTGCTACAACATACAAATACATAGATAGTAAATATTTATTTTTTTGCTGTCCACTACAATTGTCGGAATAAAATGTAACATCCTTGTTGATACAGGACGACAATAAAAATTTAAATACACAGGTTCCAATTTCGTTTGGTCCTCTATGAGCCTGATCCTCGTTCCACAAATAGCAGTACCCTTCTTTATTTACAAGATCATATACAGTGAATTTACAGTTGCTCACAAAAGTATCCGGCCACTTCTTTTATTCAGTAGAATTAATTTTAGACG
This sequence comes from Empis stercorea, assembly GCA_949752835.1. NCBI lineage: Eukaryota > Metazoa > Arthropoda > Insecta > Diptera > Empididae > Empis > Empis stercorea. The sequence goes on from OX457089.1 coordinate 36,023,871, forward strand.
TTAAGTTTTAAATATCAGAAAACAAATAATTATTATTTTTTAACATTATTTAGTCTTGTAATTTATAATCCAATCATAGAAATATCAAAATTAAATATACTTCAGAAAAAATCGACAACCAAACAATTAAGTACATAATTCGGAAATACAATTTTTCTCGAAAGGCGCACTATTTGGTAACTAAACTTACTTTGAGGAAGTCCCCCGTATGTATACACACTTAGTGGCCGACTTTAGTGTCAATTGTTTTATGAGTTGGGACAGCTATGTAAGTTTTTCTGAGAATTAATTCATTTTTCTAATATGTTTTTCTAGTATTATAAAGTGCATTAGTAAAGGCTTTTTATAGCCAATATTAAAAAAAATACTTAATTCAAAATGAAGTGAAAAACATTAAATATTTTGAACCAAGTTTGAACCAAGTAGGGTGGCCGGATACTTTTGTGAGCAACTGTATATGAAGCCAGTTTACGCGAGTAATAAAAATTTGAGACTTTTGCACATGGCGTGGTCAACACAGCCTGCAAATCATAACATGCTACAACTTTGGTTTCTTTATTTTCATGTGCAATATTTGTATCCACTGATTTTTGTTCTCTTGACATTTGGATTTCGTTTTGGTGGTATTCAAATTCTTCTTTTAAGATTAACTTTTCTTCTTCACTACTATTTTTGTACTTTTCACAAAGAGCGCACTGGTCCTTTTTGGGGATAAAAAACCTATGTTGAAATTAGTGTTAAATATTCGAGCGTAAGTATGTTTTTTTTCTATTACCTGTTAAAGAAATCGCTTCAATAATTGTTTTGAACAAATTTTCCCCAAAGAATTTTTCAGTTTTATCATCGGTATTATCTTTTATTTGAGAAAATTATTAAATTTTTTGCAGAAAATATTATAATTAATAAAATAAATTAATGTAAATAAATTTCCGCATTGTACCTATGAAAGTAGATTGGAACTCCGAGCTAGGTCCCGCAATATTTTTATCAATCTTTTCACAATCCTTTGTTCTACCTAAGAAAAAAATAGGTTAAATAATAATGTATAATAATTATTAATGTTAATAGCACTGAACTCCATAATTATACAAATTTATTAATTAATGTTTTAAAATATTGCTTAAACTTATCTATTGGTTTTACGTTAACCTTAACTTCTTTATTATTTTTTATTAAACTTAGAATATATTTTCCGCGTGAATTTTTATCCATTATTATTTAAACAAACTCAACTTACACTTTGTAATTAAAATTCAACTTACACTTTGCGATGTACACTCTAGAAAATTTTCTTTAAAATGAGAAAATTTTCCAATTATAAAAACAGCCTTAACAAAAAAGTACCGTAACACTATTCTTAGAAAAATATGCAAAAAAAAATTTAATGCTAATCACGATTCATCTTGTTTAATATTCGTTTTTCTAGCTATTTTTAACAAATAATTTTAAGAAATATTACATTTTTGAAAAAGAATACTGCCACAATTCAAAGTGTGGCTTAGAAATTTTAGGTTTAAAAAAAAAAAAAGTGCAATATTTTTAATTGTGGCAGTGCATTTATGTTTCTTATTAAAAATCATAGTAGTGTACCGCCACATTTTGAAATTCGGCTATGTTAAATTTGATTGAAAAAAAGTATACCGCATCAATCTAATAAGTGGCAGTTTTATTTTATCAGTTTTTATGAAAACTATGATATTTTCGGAAAGTTTACTGCAGTTTTTTGAAATTAGGCTTTAAAATTTAGAGTTATTCAATAGTAAAGCGCAACATTTTTTAAAACGGCAACATAAAATATGATTTCCAAATATTTGGTTCCAAAAGATAAGGGTACATTTTTATTTATGGCAGTATACTGCTAAGGGTTAAAATCGTGTACAAAAGGGCAATGTATTGAAATTATGAATTACACTGCCAGTATTATACATAGAGCTTACTGTGTCAAAGAGATATTTTAGGGAATGATCAGTTAATCACCCCTGCTAAATAACTGAACATTTGAGTTCTTTTAGATGTGGCAGTCTTCTACTAGCGGTGCGATGTATAAGTTAAAAAGAACAGCAAATTATAGTTGCATCGAAATAACTAAATTTAGTAAACTTACCAAAACTTCCACCAGCTAGGAAAATTGAAGGCTGCAAAGTTGATTTATTTTTAACACCACTGATCAGTGGCGGACCGTGATCAAAAGTTCTGGTGGGCTAAAGGAAAAAAATTTGTTATGAAAAGCAAAGATTTGAGGTTATTAAATATACAACCTTTTGAATTTTTCGTTTTAGTGAGTTAATCACATTGGCATCTAAGCTAATCATTAGTTAGTTAATCACATTGGCATCTTAATATGTTTTTCATTTTCTTTCCAATAAAAAAAATCATTATGCATATGCTATTCACACAAGGAAAATAAATCACATATTATACACAAAAAAAATTAGACACAATCAAAAAAAATCGAGCTTTAATTGAATTCAAGTTTTTTATTTATGGCACTACAAATTATAAATTAGTTAAGAAATAAATTGCATACCAAATTAATTATGGATCAGAATCATCTGAAGAATCTTCAGAAAAAGGATTCTGCTTTTTTGCAGATTTCTTCTTTGTTGTTTTATTAGTTCTTACTTTAAGTTGCCTATAAAACTCGTGGTAACAATTTGGAATCAGGTTTGCTTCACACAAACTAACTAAATCATTTTTTTTTGTTGCGTAATTCCAGGATTTTCTTGAAATACATTTTTAATTTTATCTGGTATTTTAAATTCCTTTTTCTGGTTTCTTGTTTTTTTGGTAACATTTATTTCCATAAAATCATTCTGCTTGTAGCTTGTTTTGTATCGAACAATATCTGGCGAGTCTTTATTTAGTTTAAGGACTTTGATGGTATTCCATAACACTTTTTCGCCTCTTGTATTAATGCTAAAATTTACACCGACATGAGAAGCAATGTCTTTTATATCTAAAATATCAGTATAATGTAATTCAGTTACTATAAAAGGTGAACCAGACTTTTTTGCAGTTAATAAAACAGTGTACCATTGTTGCGGTGAAAAAATTTATCCTCCTTTTATTAATTTTTGATTTTTGCTTCTCTATAATTGAATGCATTGTATCACCCTCATTTTGTGTGTGGCCGACTATCAAAAAGTTGTGTGTAATTGAAGGAATGTCATACTTTGCTACAACATACAAATACATAGATAGTAAATATTTATTTTTTTGCTGTCCACTACAATTGTCGGAATAAAATGTAACATCCTTGTTGATACAGGACGACAATAAAAATTTAAATACACAGGTTCCAATTTCGTTTTGTCCTCTATGAGCCTGATCCTCGTTCCACAAATAGCAGTACCCTTCTTTATTTACAAGATCATATACAGTGAAATTACAGTTGCTCACAATAGTATCCGGCCACTTCTTTTATTCAGTAGAATTAATCTTAGACGTTAAGTTTTAAATATCAGAAAACAAATAATTATTATTTTTTAACATTATTTAGTCTTGTAATTTATAATCCAATCATAGAAATATCAAAATTAAATATACTTCAGAAAAAATCGACAACCAAACAATTAAGTACATAATTCGGAAATACAATTTTTCTCGAAAGGCGCACTATTTGGTAACTAAACTTACTTTGAGGAAGTCCCCCGTATGTATACACACTTAGTGGCCGACTTTAGTGTCAATTGTTTTATGAGTTGGGACAGCTATGTAAGTTTTTCTGAGAATTAATTCATTTTTCTAATATGTTTTTCTAGTATTATAAAGTGCATTAGTAAAGGCTTTTTATAGCCAATATTAAAAAAAATACTTAATTCAAAATGAAGTGAAAAACATTAAATATTTTGAACCAAGTTTAAACCAAGTAGGGTGGCCGGATACTTTTGTGAGCAACTGTATATGAAGCCAGTTTACGCGAGTAATAAAAATTTGATACTTTTGCACATGGCGTGGTCAACACAGCCTGCAATTCATAACATGCTACAACTTTGGTTTCTTTATTTTCATGTGCAATATTTTTATCCACTGATTTTTGTTCTCTTGACATTTGGATTTCGTTTTGGTGGTATTCAAATTCTTCTTTTAAGATTAACTTTTCTTCTTCACTACTATTTTTGTACTTTTCACAAAGAGCGCACTGGTCCTTTTTGGGGATAAAAAAACCTATGTTGAAATTAGTGTTAAATATTCGAGCGTAAGTATGTTTTTTTTTCTATTACCTGTTAAAGAAATCGCTTCAGTAATTGTTTTGAACAAATTTTCCCCAAAGAATTTTTCAGTTTTATCATCGGTATTATCTTTTATTTGAGAAAATTATTAAATTTTTTGCAGAAAATATTATAATTACTAAAATAAATTAATGTAAATAAATTTCCGCATTGTACCTATGAAAGTAGATTGGAACTCCGAGCTAGGTCCCGCAATATTTTTATCAATCTTTTCACAATCCTTTGTTCTATCTAAGAAAAAAATAGGTTAAATAATAATGTATAATAATTATTAATGTTAATAGCACTGAACTCCATAATTATACAAATTTATTAATTAATGTTTTAAAATATTGCTTAAACTTATCTATTGGTTTTACGTTAACCTTAACTTCTTCATTATTTTTTATTAAACTTAGAATATATTTTCCGCGTGAATTTTTATCCATTATTATTTAAACAAACTCAACTTACACTTTGTAATTAAAATTCAACTTACACTTTGCGATGTACACTCTAGAAAATTTTCTTTAAAATGAGAAAATTTTCCAATTATAAAAACAGCCTTAACAAAAAAGTACCGTAACACTATTCTTAGAAAAATATGCAAAAAAAAATTTAATGCTAATCACGATTCATCTTGTTAATTATTCGTTTTTCTAGCTATTTTTAACAAATAATTTTAAGAAATATTACATTTTTGAAAAAGAATACTGCCACAATTCAAAGTGTGGCTTAGAAATTTTAGGTTTCAAAAAAAAAAAAATGTGCAATATTTTTAATTGTGGCAGTGCATTTATGTTTCTTATTAAAAATCATAGTAGTGTACCGCCACATTTTGAAATTCGGCTATGTTAAATTTGATTGAAAAAAAGTATACCGCATCAATCTAATAAGTGGCAGTTTTATTTTATCAGTTTTTATGAAAACTATGATATTTTCGGAAAGTTTACTGCAGTTTTTTTAAATTAGGCTTTAAAATTTAGAGTTATTCAATAGTAAAGCGCAACATTTTTTAAAACGGCAACATAAAATATGATTTCCAAATATTTGGTTCCAAAAGATAAGGGTACATTTTTATTTATGGCAGTATACTGCTAAGGGTTAAAATCGTGTACAAAAGGGCAATGTATTGAAATTATGAATTACACTGCCAGTATTATACATAGAGCTTACTGTGTCAAAGAGATATTTTAGGGAATGATCAGTTAATCACCCCTGCTAAATAACTGAACATTTGAGTTCTTTTAGATGTGGCAGTCTTCTACTAGCGGTGCGATGTATAAGTTAAAAAGAACAGCAAATTATAGTTGCATCGAAATAACTAAATTTAGTAAACTTACCAAAACTTCCACCAGCTAGGAAAATTGAAGGCTGCAAAGTTGATTTATTTTTAACACCACTGATCAGTGGCGGACCGTGATCAAAAGTTCTGGTGGGCTAAAGGAAAAAAATTTGTTATGAAAAGCAAAGATTTGAGGTTATTAAATATACAACCTTTTGAATTTTTCGTTTTAGTGAGTTAATCACATTGGCATCTAAGCTAATCATTAGTTAGTTAATCACATTGGCATCTTAATATGTTTTTCATTTTCTTTCCAATAAAAAAAATCATTATGCATATGCTATTCACACAAGGAAAATAAATCACATATTATACACACAAAAAATTAGACACAATCAAAAAAAATCGAGCTTTAATTGAATTCAAGTTTTTTATTTATGGCACTACAAATTATAAATTAGTTAAGAAATAAATTGCATAACAAATTAATTATGGATCAGAATCATCTGAAGAATCTTCAGAAAAAGGATTCTGCTTTTTTGCAGATTTCTTCTTTGTTGTTTTATTAGTTCTTACTTTAAGTTGCCTATAAACTCGTGGTAACAATTTGGAATCAGGTTTGCTTCACACAAACTAACTAAATCATTTTTTTTTGTTGCGTAATTCCAGGATTTTCTTGAAATACATTTTTAATTTTATCTGGTATTTTAAATTCCTTTTTCTGGTTTCTTGTTTTTTTGGTAACATTTATTTCCATAAAATCATTCTGCTTGTAGCTTGTTTTGTATCGAACAATATCTGGCGAGTCTTTATTTAGTTTAAGGACTTTGATGGTATTCCATAACACTTTTTCGCCTCTTGTATTAATGCTAAAATTTACACCGACATGAGAAGCAATGTCTTTTATATCTAAAATATCAGTATAATGTAATTCAGTTACTATAAAAGGTGAACCAGACTTTTTTGCAGTTAATAAAACAGTGTACCATTGTTGCGGTGAAAAAATTTATCCTCCTTTTATTAATTTTTGATTTTTGCTTCTCTATAATTGAATGCATTGTATCACCCTCATTTTGTGTGTGGCCGACTATCAAAAAGTTGTGTGTAATTGAAGGAATGTCATACTTTGCTACAACATACAAATACATAGATAGTAAATATTTATTTTTTTGCTGTCCACTACAATTGTCGGAATAAAATGTAACATCCTTGTTGATGCAGGACGACAATAAAAATTTAAATACACAGGTTCCAATTTCGTTTTGTCCTCTATGAGCCTGATCCTCGTTCCACAAATAGCAGTACCCTTCTTTATTTACAAGATCATATACAGTGAAATTACAGTTGCTCACAATAGTATCCGGCCACTTCTTTTCTTCAGTAGAATTAATCTTAGACGTTAAGTTTTAAATATCAGAAAACAAATAATTATTATTTTTTAACATTATTTAGTCTTGTAATTTATAATCCAATCATAGAAATATCAAAATTAAATATACTTCAGAAAAAATCGACAACCAAACAATTAAGTACATAATTCGGAAATACAATTTTTCTCGAAAGGCGCACTATTTGGTAACTAAACTTACTTTGAGGAAGTCCCCCGTATGTATACACACTTAGTGGCCGACTTTAGTGTCAATTGTTTTATGAGTTGGGACAGCTATGTAAGTTTTTCTGAGAATTAATTCATTTTTCTAATATGTTTTTCTAGTATTATAAAGTGCATTAGTAAAGGCTTTTTATAGCCAATATTAAAAAAAATACTTAATTCAAAATGAAGTGAAAAACATTAAATATTTTGAACCAAGTTTGAACCAAGTAGGGTGGCCGGATACTTTTGTGAGCAACTGTATATGAAGCCAGTTTACGCGAGTAATAAAAATTTGATACTTTTGCACATGGCGTGGTCAACACAGCCTGCAAATCATAACATGCTACAACTTTGGTTTCTTTATTTTCATGTGCAATATTTGTATCCACTGATTTTTGTTCTCTTGACATTTGGATTTCGTTTTGGTGGTATTCAAATTCTTCTTTTAAGATTAACTTTTCTTCTTCACTACTATTTTTGTACTTTTCACAAAGAGCGCACTGGTCCTTTTTGGGGATAAAAAAACCTATGTTGAAATTAGTGTTAAATATTCGAGCGTAAGTATGTTTTTTTTCTATTACCTGTTAAAGAAATCGCTTCAGTAATTGTTTTGAACAAATTTTCCCCAAAGAATTTTTCAGTTTTATCATCGGTATTATCTTTTATTTGAGAAAATTATTAAATTTTTTGCAGAAAATATTATAATTAATAAAATAAATTAATGTAAATAAATTTCCGCATTGTACCTATGAAAGTAGATTGGAACTCCGAGCTAGGTCCCGCAATATTTTTATCAATCTTTTCACAATCCTTTGTTCTACCTAAGAAAAAAATAGGTTAAATAATAATGTATAATAATTATTAATGTTAATAGCACTGAACTCCATAATTATACAAATTTATTAATTAATGTTTTAAAATATTGCTTAAACTTATCTATTGGTTTTACGTTAACCTTAACTTCTTTATTATTTTTTATTAAACTTAGAATATATTTTCCGCGTGAATTTTTATCCATTATTATTTAAAGAAACTCAACTTACACTTTGTAATTAAAATTCAACTTACACTTTGCGATGTACACTCTAGAAAATTTTCTTTAAAATGAGAAAATTTTCCAATTATAAAAACAGCCTTAACAAAAAAGTACCGTAACACTATTCTTAGAAAAATATGCAAAAAAAAATTTAATGCTAATCACGATTCATCTTGTTTAATATTCGTTTTTCTAGCTATTTTTAACAAATAATTTTAAGAAATATTACATTTTTGAAAAAGAATACTGCCACAATTCAAAGTGTGGCTTAGAAATTTTAGGTTTAAAAAAAAAAAAAGTGCAATATTTTTAATTGTGGCAGTGCATTTATGTTTCTTATTAAAAATCATAGTAGTGTACCGCCACATTTTGAAATTCGGCTATGTTAAATTTGATTGAAAAAAAGTATACCGCATCAATCTAATAAGTGGCAGTTTTATTTTATCAGTTTTTATGAAAACTATGATATTTTCGGAAAGTTTACTGCAGTTTTTTGAAATTAGGCTTTAAAATTTAGAGTTATTCAATAGTAAAGCGCAACATTTTTTAAAACGGCAACATAAAATATGATTTCCAAATATTTGGTTCCAAAAGATAAGGGTACATTTTTATTTATGGCAGTATACTGCTAAGGGTTAAAATCGTGTACAAAAGGGCAATGTATTGAAATTATGAATTACACTGCCAGTATTATACATAGAGCTTACTGTGTCAAAGAGATATTTTAGGGAATGATCAGTTAATCACCCCTGCTAAATAACTGAACATTTGAGTTCTTTTAGATGTGGCAGTCTTCTACTAGCGGTGCGATGTATAAGTTAAAAAGAACAGCAAATTATAGTTGCATCGAAATAACTAAATTTAGTAAACTTACCAAAACTTCCACCAGCTAGGAAAATTGAAGGCTGCAAAGTTGATTTATTTTTAACACCACTGATCAGTGGCGGACCGTGATCAAAAGTTCTGGTGGGCTAAATGAAAAAAATTTGTTATGAAAAGCAAAGATTTGAGGTTATTAAATATACAACCTTTTGAATTTTTCGTTTTAGTGAGTTAATCACATTGGCATCTAAGCTAATCATTAGTTAGTTAATCACATTGGCATCTTAATATGTTTTTCATTTTCTTTCCAATAAAAAAAATCATTATGCATATGCTATTCACACAAGGAAAATAAATCACATATTATACACAAAAAAAATTAGACACAATCAAAAAAAATCGAGCTTTAATTGAATTCAAGTTTTTTATTTATGGCACTACAAATTATAAATTAGTTAAGAAATAAATTGCATAACAAATTAATTATGGATCAGAATCATCTGAAGAATCTTCAGAAAAAGGATTCTGCTTTTTTGCAGATTTCTTCTTTGTTGTTTTATTAGTTCTTACTTTAAGTTGCCTATAAAACTCGTGGTAACAATTTGGAATCAGGTTTGCTTCACACAAACTAACTAAATCATTTTTTTTTGTTGCGTAATTCCAGGATTTTCTTGAAATACATTTTTAATTTTATCTGGTATTTTAAATTCCTTTTTCTGGTTTCTTGTTTTTTTGGTAACATTTATTTCCATAAAATCATTCTGCTTGTAGCTTGTTTTGTATCGAACAATATCTGGCGAGTCTTTATTTAGTTTAAGGACTTTGATGGTATTCCATAACACTTTTTCGCCTCTTGTATTAATGCTAAAATTTACACCGACATGAGAAGCAATGTCTTTTATATCTAAAATATCAGTATAATGTAATTCAGTTACTATAAAAGGTGAACCAGACTTTTTTGCAGTTAATAAAACAGTGTACCATTGTTGCGGTGAAAAAATTTATCCTCCTTTTATTAATTTTTGATTTTTGCTTCTCTATAATTGAATGCATTGTATCACCCTCATTTTGTGTGTGGCCGACTATCAAAAAGTTGTGTGTAATTGAAGGAATGTCATACTTTGCTACAACATACAAATACATAGATAGTAAATATTTATTTTTTTGCTGTCCACTACAATTGTCGGAATAAAATGTAACATCCTTGTTGATACAGGACGACAATAAAAATTTAAATACACAGGTTCCAATTTCGTTTTGTCCTCTATGAGCCTGATCCTCGTTCCACAAATAGCAGTACCCTTCTTTATTTACAAGATCATATACAGTGAAATTACAGTTGCTCACAATAGTATCCGGCCACTTCTTTTATTCAGTAGAATTAATCTTAGACGTTAAGTTTTAAATATCAGAAAACAAATAATTATTATTTTTTAACATTATTTAGTCTTGTAATTTATAATCCAATCATAGAAATATCAAAATTAAATATACTTCAGAAAAAATCGACAACCAAACAATTAAGTACATAATTCGGAAATACAATTTTTCTCGAAAGGCGCACTATTTGGTAACTAAACTTACTTTGAGGAAGTCCCCCGTATGTATACACACTTAGTGGCCGACTTTAGTGTCAATTGTTTTATGAGTTGGGACAGCTATGTAAGTTTTTCTGAGAATTAATTCATTTTTCTAATATGTTTTTCTAGTATTATAAAGTGCATTAGTAAAGGCTTTTTATAGCCAATATTAAAAAAAATACTTAATTCAAAATGAAGTGAAAAACATTAAATATTTTGAACCAAGTTTAAACCAAGTAGGGTGGCCGGATACTTTTGTGAGCAACTGTATATGAAGCCAGTTTACGCGAGTAATAAAAATTTGATACTTTTGCACATGGCGTGGTCAACACAGCCTGCAATTCATAACATGCTACAACTTTGGTTTCTTTATTTTCATGTGCAATATTTTTATCCACTGATTTTTGTTCTCTTGACATTTGGATTTCGTTTTGGTGGTATTCAAATTCTTCTTTTAAGATTAACTTTTCTTCTTCACTACTATTTTTGTACTTTTCACAAAGAGCGCACTGGTCCTTTTTGGGGATAAAAAAACCTATGTTGAAATTAGTGTTAAATATTCGAGCGTAAGTATGTTTTTTTTTCTATTACCTGTTAAAGAAATCGCTTCAGTAATTGTTTTGAACAAATTTTCCCCAAAGAATTTTTCAGTTTTATCATCGGTATTATCTTTTATTTGAGAAAATTATTAAATTTTTTGCAGAAAATATTATAATTACTAAAATAAATTAATGTAAATAAATTTCCGCATTGTACCTATGAAAGTAGATTGGAACTCCGAGCTAGGTCCCGCAATATTTTTATCAATCTTTTCACAATCCTTTGTTCTATCTAAGAAAAAAATAGGTTAAATAATAATGTATAATAATTATTAATGTTAATAGCACTGAACTCCATAATTATACAAATTTATTAATTAATGTTTTAAAATATTGCTTAAACTTATCTATTGGTTTTACGTTAACCTTAACTTCTTCATTATTTTTTATTAAACTTAGAATATATTTTCCGCGTGAATTTTTATCCATTATTATTTAAACAAACTCAACTTACACTTTGTAATTAAAATTCAACTTACACTTTGCGATGTACACTCTAGAAAATTTTCTTTAAAATGAGAAAATTTTCCAATTATAAAAACAGCCTTAACAAAAAAGTACCGTAACACTATTCTTAGAAAAATATGCAAAAAAAAATTTAATGCTAATCACGATTCATCTTGTTAATTATTCGTTTTTCTAGCTATTTTTAACAAATAATTTTAAGAAATATTACATTTTTGAAAAAGAATACTGCCACAATTCAAAGTGTGGCTTAGAAATTTTAGGTTTCAAAAAAAAAAAAATGTGCAATATTTTTAATTGTGGCAGTGCATTTATGTTTCTTATTAAAAATCATAGTAGTGTACCGCCACATTTTGAAATTCGGCTATGTTAAATTTGATTGAAAAAAAGTATACCGCATCAATCTAATAAGTGGCAGTTTTATTTTATCAGTTTTTATGAAAACTATGATATTTTCGGAAAGTTTACTGCAGTTTTTTTAAATTAGGCTTTAAAATTTAGAGTTATTCAATAGTAAAGCGCAACATTTTTTAAAACGGCAACATAAAATATGATTTCCAAATATTTGGTTCCAAAAGATAAGGGTACATTTTTATTTATGGCAGTATACTGCTAAGGGTTAAAATCGTGTACAAAAGGGCAATGTATTGAAATTATGAATTACACTGCCAGTATTATACATAGAGCTTACTGTGTCAAAGAGATATTTTAGGGAATGATCAGTTAATCACCCCTGCTAAATAACTGAACATTTGAGTTCTTTTAGATGTGGCAGTCTTCTACTAGCGGTGCGATGTATAAGTTAAAAAGAACAGCAAATTATAGTTGCATCGAAATAACTAAATTTAGTAAACTTACCAAAACTTCCACCAGCTAGGAAAATTGAAGGCTGCAAAGTTGATTTATTTTTAACACCACTGATCAGTGGCGGACCGTGATCAAAAGTTCTGGTGGGCTAAAGGAAAAAAATTTGTTATGAAAAGCAAAGATTTGAGGTTATTAAATATACAACCTTTTGAATTTTTCGTTTTAGTGAGTTAATCACATTGGCATCTAAGCTAATCATTAGTTAGTTAATCACATTGGCATCTTAATATGTTTTTCATTTTCTTTCCAATAAAAAAAATCATTATGCATATGCTATTCACACAAGGAAAATAAATCACATATTATACACACAAAAAATTAGACACAATCAAAAAAAATCGAGCTTTAATTGAATTCAAGTTTTTTATTTATGGCACTACAAATTATAAATTAGTTAAGAAATAAATTGCATAACAAATTAATTATGGATCAGAATCATCTGAAGAATCTTCAGAAAAAGGATTCTGCTTTTTTGCAGATTTCTTCTTTGTTGTTTTATTAGTTCTTACTTTAAGTTGCCTATAAACTCGTGGTAACAATTTGGAATCAGGTTTGCTTCACACAAACTAACTAAATCATTTTTTTTTGTTGCGTAATTCCAGGATTTTCTTGAAATACATTTTTAATTTTATCTGGTATTTTAAATTCCTTTTTCTGGTTTCTTGTTTTTTTGGTAACATTTATTTCCATAAAATCATTCTGCTTGTAGCTTGTTTTGTATCGAACAATATCTGGCGAGTCTTTATTTAGTTTAAGGACTTTGATGGTATTCCATAACACTTTTTCGCCTCTTGTATTAATGCTAAAATTTACACCGACATGAGAAGCAATGTCTTTTATATCTAAAATATCAGTATAATGTAATTCAGTTACTATAAAAGGTGAACCAGACTTTTTTGCAGTTAATAAAACAGTGTACCATTGTTGCGGTGAAAAAATTTATCCTCCTTTTATTAATTTTTGATTTTTGCTTCTCTATAATTGAATGCATTGTATCACCCTCATTTTGTGTGTGGCCGACTATCAAAAAGTTGTGTGTAATTGAAGGAATGTCATACTTTGCTACAACATACAAATACATAGATAGTAAATATTTATTTTTTTGCTGTCCACTACAATTGTCGGAATAAAATGTAACATCCTTGTTGATGCAGGACGACAATAAAAATTTAAATACACAGGTTCCAATTTCGTTTTGTCCTCTATGAGCCTGATCCTCGTTCCACAAATAGCAGTACCCTTCTTTATTTACAAGATCATATACAGTGAAATTACAGTTGCTCACAATAGTATCCGGCCACTTCTTTTATTCAGTAGAATTAATCTTAGACGTTAAGTTTTAAATATCAGAAAACAAATAATTATTATTTTTTAACATTATTTAGTCTTGTAATTTATAATCCAATCATAGAAATATCAAAATTAAATATACTTCAGAAAAAATCGACAACCAAACAATTAAGTACATAATTCGGAAATACAATTTTTCTCGAAAGGCGCACTATTTGGTAACTAAACTTACTTTGAGGAAGTCCCCCGTATGTATACACACTTAGTGGCCGACTTTAGTGTCAATTGTTTTATGAGTTGGGACAGCTATGTAAGTTTTTCTGAGAATTAATTCATTTTTCTAATATGTTTTTCTAGTATTATAAAGTGCATTAGTAAAGGCTTTTTATAGCCAATATTAAAAAAAATACTTAATTCAAAATGAAGTGAAAAACATTAAATATTTTGAACCAAGTTTAAACCAAGTAGGGTGGCCGGATACTTTTGTGAGCAACTGTATATGAAGCCAGTTTACGCGAGTAATAAAAATTTGATACTTTTGCACATGGCGTGGTCAACACAGCCTGCAATTCATAACATGCTACAACTTTGGTTTCTTTATTTTCATGTGCAATATTTTTATCCACTGATTTTTGTTCTCTTGACATTTGGATTTCGTTTTGGTGGTATTCAAATTCTTCTTTTAAGATTAACTTTTCTTCTTCACTACTATTTTTGTACTTTTCACAAAGAGCGCACTGGTCCTTTTTGGGGATAAAAAAACCTATGTTGAAATTAGTGTTAAATATTCGAGCGTAAGTATGTTTTTTTTTCTATTACCTGTTAAAGAAATCGCTTCAGTAATTGTTTTGAACAAATTTTCCCCAAAGAATTTTTCAGTTTTATCATCGGTATTATCTTTTATTTGAGAAAATTATTAAATTTTTTGCAGAAAATATTATAATTACTAAAATAAATTAATGTAAATAAATTTCCGCATTGTACCTATGAAAGTAGATTGGAACTCCGAGCTAGGTCCCGCAATATTTTTATCAATCTTTTCACAATCCTTTGTTCTATCTAAGAAAAAAATAGGTTAAATAATAATGTATAATAATTATTAATGTTAATAGCACTGAACTCCATAATTATACAAATTTATTAATTAATGTTTTAAAATATTGCTTAAACTTATCTATTGGTTTTACGTTAACCTTAACTTCTTCATTATTTTTTATTAAACTTAGAATATATTTTCCGCGTGAATTTTTATCCATTATTATTTAAACAAACTCAACTTACACTTTGTAATTAAAATTCAACTTACACTTTGCGATGTACACTCTAGAAAATTTTCTTTAAAATGAGAAAATTTTCCAATTATAAAAACAGCCTTAACAAAAAAGTACCGTAACACTATTCTTAGAAAAATATGCAAAAAAAAATTTAATGCTAATCACGATTCATCTTGTTAATTATTCGTTTTTCTAGCTATTTTTAACAAATAATTTTAAGAAATATTACATTTTTGAAAAAGAATACTGCCACAATTCAAAGTGTGGCTTAGAAATTTTAGGTTTCAAAAAAAAAAAATGTGCAATATTTTTAATTGTGGCAGTGCATTTATGTTTCTTATTAAAAATCATAGTAGTGTACCGCCACATTTTGAAATTCGGCTATGTTAAATTTGATTGAAAAAAAGTATACCGCATCAATCTAATAAGTGGCAGTTTTATTTTATCAGTTTTTATGAAAACTATGATATTTTCGGAAAGTTTACTGCAGTTTTTTTAAATTAGGCTTTAAAATTTAGAGTTATTCAATAGTAAAGCGCAACATTTTTTAAAACGGCAACATAAAATATGATTTCCAAATATTTGGTTCCAAAAGATAAGGGTACATTTTTATTTATGGCAGTATACTGCTAAGGGTTAAAATCGTGTACAAAAGGGCAATGTATTGAAATTATGAATTACACTGCCAGTATTATACATAGAGCTTACTGTGTCAAAGAGATATTTTAGGGAATGATCAGTTAATCACCCCTGCTAAATAACTGAACATTTGAGTTCTTTTAGATGTGGCAGTCTTCTACTAGCGGTGCGATGTATAAGTTAAAAAGAACAGCAAATTATAGTTGCATCGAAATAACTAAATTTAGTAAACTTACCAAAACTTCCACCAGCTAGGAAAATTGAAGGCTGCAAAGTTGATTTATTTTTAACACCACTGATCAGTGGCGGACCGTGATCAAAAGTTCTGGTGGGCTAAAGGAAAAAAATTTGTTATGAAAAGCAAAGATTTGAGGTTATTAAATATACAACCTTTTGAATTTTTCGTTTTAGTGAGTTAATCACATTGGCATCTAAGCTAATCATTAGTTAGTTAATCACATTGGCATCTTAATATGTTTTTCATTTTCTTTCCAATAAAAAAAATCATTATGCATATGCTATTCACACAAGGAAAATAAATCACATATTATACACAAAAAAAATTAGACACAATCAAAAAAAATCGAGCTTTAATTGAATTCAAGTTTTTTATTTATGGCACTACAAATTATAAATTAGTTAAGAAATAAATTGCATAACAAATTAATTATGGATCAGAATCATCTGAAGAATCTTCAGAAAAAGGATTCTGCTTTTTTGCAGATTTCTTCTTTGTTGTTTTATTAGTTCTTACTTTAAGTTGCCTATAAAACTCGTGGTAACAATTTGGAATCAGGTTTGCTTCACACAAACTAACTAAATCATTTTTTTTTGTTGCGTAATTCCAGGATTTTCTTGAAATACATTTTTAATTTTATCTGGTATTTTAAATTCCTTTTTCTGGTTTCTTGTTTTTTTGGTAACATTTATTTCCATAAAATCATTCTGCTTGTAGCTTGTTTTGTATCGAACAATATCTGGCGAGTCTTTATTTAGTTTAAGGACTTTGATGGTATTCCATAACACTTTTTCGCCTCTTGTATTAATGCTAAAATTTACACCGACATGAGAAGCAATGTCTTTTATATCTAAAATATCAGTATAATGTAATTCAGTTACTATAAAAGGTGAACCAGACTTTTTTGCAGTTAATAAAACAGTGTACCATTGTTGCGGTGAAAAAATTTATCCTCCTTTTATTAATTTTTGATTTTTGCTTCTCTATAATTGAATGCATTGTATCACCCTCATTTTGTGTGTGGCCGACTATCAAAAAGTTGTGTGTAATTGAAGGAATGTCATACTTTGCTACAACATACAAATACATAGATAGTAAATATTTATTTTTTTGCTGTCCACTACAATTGTCGGAATAAAATGTAACATCCTTGTTGATGCAGGACGACAATAAAAATTTAAATACACAGGTTCCAATTTCGTTTTGTCCTCTATGAGCCTGATCCTCGTTCCACAAATAGCAGTACCCTTCTTTATTTACAAGATCATATACAGTGAAATTACAGTTGCTCACAATAGTATCCGGCCACTTCTTTTATTCAGTAGAATTAATCTTAGACGTTAAGTTTTAAATATCAGAAAACAAATAATTATTATTTTTTAACATTATTTAGTCTTGTAATTTATAATCCAATCATAGAAATATCAAAATTAAATATACTTCAGAAAAAATCGACAACCAAACAATTAAGTACATAATTCGGAAATACAATTTTTCTCGAAAGGCGCACTATTTGGTAACTAAACTTACTTTGAGGAAGTCCCCCGTATGTATACACACTTAGTGGCCGACTTTAGTGTCAATTGTTTTATGAGTTGGGACAGCTATGTAAGTTTTTCTGAGAATTAATTCATTTTTCTAATATGTTTTTCTAGTATTATAAAGTGCATTAGTAAAGGCTTTTTATAGCCAATATTAAAAAAAATACTTAATTCAAAATGAAGTGAAAAACATTAAATATTTTGAACCAAGTTTAAACCAAGTAGGGTGGCCGGATACTTTTGTGAGCAACTGTATATGAAGCCAGTTTACGCGAGTAATAAAAATTTGATACTTTTGCACATGGCGTGGTCAACACAGCCTGCAATTCATAACATGCTACAACTTTGGTTTCTTTATTTTCATGTGCAATATTTTTATCCACTGATTTTTGTTCTCTTGACATTTGGATTTCGTTTTGGTGGTATTCAAATTCTTCTTTTAAGATTAACTTTTCTTCTTCACTACTATTTTTGTACTTTTCACAAAGAGCGCACTGGTCCTTTTTGGGGATAAAAAAACCTATGTTGAAATTAGTGTTAAATATTCGAGCGTAAGTATGTTTTTTTTTCTATTACCTGTTAAAGAAATCGCTTCAGTAATTGTTTTGAACAAATTTTCCCCAAAGAATTTTTCAGTTTTATCATCGGTATTATCTTTTATTTGAGAAAATTATTAAATTTTTTGCAGAAAATATTATAATTACTAAAATAAATTAATGTAAATAAATTTCCGCATTGTACCTATGAAAGTAGATTGGAACTCCGAGCTAGGTCCCGCAATATTTTTATCAATCTTTTCACAATCCTTTGTTCTATCTAAGAAAAAAATAGGTTAAATAATAATGTATAATAATTATTAATGTTAATAGCACTGAACTCCATAATTATACAAATTTATTAATTAATGTTTTAAAATATTGCTTAAACTTATCTATTGGTTTTACGTTAACCTTAACTTCTTCATTATTTTTTATTAAACTTAGAATATATTTTCCGCGTGAATTTTTATCCATTATTATTTAAACAAACTCAACTTACACTTTGTAATTAAAATTCAACTTACACTTTGCGATGTACACTCTAGAAAATTTTCTTTAAAATGAGAAAATTTTCCAATTATAAAAACAGCCTTAACAAAAAAGTACCGTAACACTATTCTTAGAAAAATATGCAAAAAAAAATTTAATGCTAATCACGATTCATCTTGTTAATTATTCGTTTTTCTAGCTATTTTTAACAAATAATTTTAAGAAATATTACATTTTTGAAAAAGAATACTGCCACAATTCAAAGTGTGGCTTAGAAATTTTAGGTTTCAAAAAAAAAAAAATGTGCAATATTTTTAATTGTGGCAGTGCATTTATGTTTCTTATTAAAAATCATAGTAGTGTACCGCCACATTTTGAAATTCGGCTATGTTAAATTTGATTGAAAAAAAGTATACCGCATCAATCTAATAAGTGGCAGTTTTATTTTATCAGTTTTTATGAAAACTATGATATTTTCGGAAAGTTTACTGCAGTTTTTTTAAATTAGGCTTTAAAATTTAGAGTTATTCAATAGTAAAGCGCAACATTTTTTAAAACGGCAACATAAAATATGATTTCCAAATATTTGGTTCCAAAAGATAAGGGTACATTTTTATTTATGGCAGTATACTGCTAAGGGTTAAAATCGTGTACAAAAGGGCAATGTATTGAAATTATGAATTACACTGCCAGTATTATACATAGAGCTTACTGTGTCAAAGAGATATTTTAGGGAATGATCAGTTAATCACCCCTGCTAAATAACTGAACATTTGAGTTCTTTTAGATGTGGCAGTCTTCTACTAGCGGTGCGATGTATAAGTTAAAAAGAACAGCAAATTATAGTTGCATCGAAATAACTAAATTTAGTAAACTTACCAAAACTTCCACCAGCTAGGAAAATTGAAGGCTGCAAAGTTGATTTATTTTTAACACCACTGATCAGTGGCGGACCGTGATCAAAAGTTCTGGTGGGCTAAAGGAAAAAAATTTGTTATGAAAAGCAAAGATTTGAGGTTATTAAATATACAACCTTTTGAATTTTTCGTTTTAGTGAGTTAATCACATTGGCATCTAAGCTAATCATTAGTTAGTTAATCACATTGGCATCTTAATATGTTTTTCATTTTCTTTCCAATAAAAAAAATCATTATGCATATGCTATTCACACAAGGAAAATAAATCACATATTATACACAAAAAAAATTAGACACAATCAAAAAAAATCGAGCTTTAATTGAATTCAAGTTTTTTATTTATGGCACTACAAATTATAAATTAGTTAAGAAATAAATTGCATAACAAATTAATTATGGATCAGAATCATCTGAAGAATCTTCAGAAAAAGGATTCTGCTTTTTTGCAGATTTCTTCTTTGTTGTTTTATTAGTTCTTACTTTAAGTTGCCTATAAAACTCGTGGTAACAATTTGGAATCAGGTTTGCTTCACACAAACTAACTAAATCATTTTTTTTTGTTGCGTAATTCCAGGATTTTCTTGAAATACATTTTTAATTTTATCTGGTATTTTAAATTCCTTTTTCTGGTTTCTTGTTTTTTTGGTAACATTTATTTCCATAAAATCATTCTGCTTGTAGCTTGTTTTGTATCGAACAATATCTGGCGAGTCTTTATTTAGTTTAAGGACTTTGATGGTATTCCATAACACTTTTTCGCCTCTTGTATTAATGCTAAAATTTACACCGACATGAGAAGCAATGTCTTTTATATCTAAAATATCAGTATAATGTAATTCAGTTACTATAAAAGGTGAACCAGACTTTTTTGCAGTTAATAAAACAGTGTACCATTGTTGCGGTGAAAAAATTTATCCTCCTTTTATTAATTTTTGATTTTTGCTTCTCTATAATTGAATGCATTGTATCACCCTCATTTTGTGTGTGGCCGACTATCAAAAAGTTGTGTGTAATTGAAGGAATGTCATACTTTGCTACAACATACAAATACATAGATAGTAAATATTTATTTTTTTGCTGTCCACTACAATTGTCGGAATAAAATGTAACATCCTTGTTGATACAGGACGACAATAAAAATTTAAATACACAGGTTCCAATTTCGTTTTGTCCTCTATGAGCCTGATCCTCGTTCCACAAATAGCAGTACCCTTCTTTATTTACAAGATCATATACAGTGAAATTACAGTTGCTCACAATAGTATCCGGCCACTTCTTTTATTCAGTAGAATTAATCTTAGACGTTAAGTTTTAAATATCAGAAAACAAATAATTATTATTTTTTAACATTATTTAGTCTTGTAATTTATAATCCAATCATAGAAATATCAAAATTAAATATACTTCAGAAAAAATCGACAACCAAACAATTAAGTACATAATTCGGAAATACAATTTTTCTCGAAAGGCGCACTATTTGGTAACTAAACTTACTTTGAGGAAGTCCCCCGTATGTATACACACTTAGTGGCCGACTTTAGTGTCAATTGTTTTATGAGTTGGGACAGCTATGTAAGTTTTTCTGAGAATTAATTCATTTTTCTAATATGTTTTTCTAGTATTATAAAGTGCATTAGTAAAGGCTTTTTATAGCCAATATTAAAAAAAATACTTAATTCAAAATGAAGTGAAAAACATTAAATATTTTGAACCAAGTTTGAACCAAGTAGGGTGGCCGGATACTTTTGTGAGCAACTGTATATGAAGCCAGTTTACGCGAGTAATAAAAATTTGATACTTTTGCACATGGCGTGGTCAACACAGCCTGCAATTCATAACATGCTACAACTTTGGTTTCTTTATTTTCATGTGCAATATTTTTATCCACTGATTTTTGTTCTCTTGACATTTGGATTTCGTTTTGGTGGTATTCAAATTCTTCTTTTAAGATTAACTTTTCTTCTTCACTACTATTTTTGTACTTTTCACAAAGAGCGCACTGGTCCTTTTTGGGGATAAAAAAACCTATGTTGAAATTAGTGTTAAATATTCGAGCGTAAGTATGTTTTTTTTTCTATTACCTGTTAAAGAAATCGCTTCAGTAATTGTTTTGAACAAATTTTCCCCAAAGAATTTTTCAGTTTTATCATCGGTATTATCTTTTATTTGAGAAAATTATTAAATTTTTTGCAGAAAATATTATAATTAATAAAATAAATTAATGTAAATAAATTTCCGCATTGTACCTATGAAAGTAGATTGGAACTCCGAGCTAGGTCCCGCAATATTTTTATCAATCTTTTCACAATCCTTTGTTCTACCTAAGAAAAAAAATAAACTTATCTATTGGTTTTACGTTAACCTTAACTTCTTTATTATTTTTTATTAAACTTAGAATATATTTTCCGCGTGAATTTTTATCCATTATTATTTAAACAAACTCAACTTACGCTTTGTAATTAAAATTCAACTTACACTTTGCGAGGTACACTCTAGAAAATTTTCTTTAAAATGAGAAAATTTTCCAATTATAAAAACAGCCTTAACAAAAAAGTACCGTAACACTATTCTTAGAAAAATATGCAAAAAAAAATTTAATGCTAATCACGATTCATCTTGTTTAATATTCGTTTTTCTAGCTATTTTTAACAAATAATTTTAAGAAATATTACATTTTTGAAAAAGAATACTGCCACAATTCAAAGTGTGGCTTAGAAATTTTAGGTTTCAAAAAAAAAAAATGTGCAATATTTTTAATTGTGGCAGTGCATTTATGTTTCTTATTAAAAATCATAGTAGTGTACCGCCACATTTTGAAATTCGGCTATGTTAAATTTGATTGAAAAAAAGTATACCGCATCAATCTAATAAGTGGCAGTTTTATTTTATCAGTTTTTATGAAAACTATGATATTTTCGGAAAGTTTACTGCAGTTTTTTTAAATTAGGCTTTAAAATTTAGAGTTATTCAATAGTAAAGCGCAACATTTTTTAAAACGGCAACATAAAATATGATTTCCAAATATTTGGTTCCAAAAGATAAGGGTACATTTTTATTTATGGCAGTATACTGCTAAGGGTTAAAATCGTGTACAAAAGGGCAATGTATTGAAATTATGAATTACACTGCCAGTATTATACATAGAGCTTACTGTGTCAAAGAGATATTTTAGGGAATGATCAGTTAATCACCCCTGCTAAATAACTGAACATTTGAGTTCTTTTAGATGTGGCAGTCTTCTACTAGCAGTGCGATGTATAAGTTAAAAAGAACAGCAAATTATAGTTGCATCGAAATAACTAAATTTAGTAAACTTACCAAAACTTCCACCAGCTAGGAAAATTGAAGGCTGCAAAGTTGATTTATTTTTAACACCACTGATGAGTGGCGGACCGTGATCAAAAGTTCTGGGTGGGCTAAAGGAAAAAAATTTGTTATGAAAAGCAAAGATTTGAGGTTATTAAATATACAACCTTTTGAATTTTTCGTTTTAGTGAGTTAATCACATTGGCATCTAAGCTAATCATTAGTTAGTTAATCACATTGGCATCTTAATATGTTTTTCATTTTCTTTCCAATAAAAAAAATCATTATGCATATGCTATTAACACAAGGAAAATAAATCACATATTATACACAAAAAAAAATAGACACAATCAAAAAAAATCGAGCTTTAATTGAATTCAAGTTTTTTATTTATGGCACTACAAATTATAAATTAGTTAAGAAATAAATTGCATAACAAATTAATTATGGATCAGAATCATCTGAAGAATCTTCAGAAAAAGGATTCTGCTTTTTTGCAGATTTCTTCTTTGTTGTTTTATTAGTTCTTACCTTAAGTTGCCTATAAAACTCGTGGTAACAATTTGGAATCAGGTTTGCTTCACACAAACTAACTAAATCATTTTTTTTTGTTGCGTAATTCCAGGATTTTCTTGAAATACATTTTTAATTTTATCTGGTATTTTAAATTCCTTTTTCTGGTTTCTTGTTTTTTTGGTAACATTTATTTCCATAAAATCATTCTGCTTGTAGCTTGTTTTGTATCGAACAATATCTGGCGAGTCTTTATTTAGTTTAAGGACTTTGATGGTATTCCATAACACTTTTTCGCCTCTTGTATTAATGCTAAAATTTACACCGACATGAGAAGCAATGTCTTTTATATCTAAAATATCAGTATAATGTAATTCAGTTACTATAAAAGGTGAACCAGACTTTTTTGCAGTTAATAAAACAGTGTACCGTTGTTGCGGTGAAAAAATTTATCCTCCTTTTATTAATTTTTGATTTTTGCTTCTCTATAATTGAATGCATTGTATCACCCTCATTTTGTGTGTGGCCGACTATCAAAAAGTTGTGTGTAATTGAAGGAATGTCATACTTTGCTACAACATACAAATACATAGATAGTAAATATTTATTTTTTTGCTGTCCACTACAATTGTCGGAATAAAATGTAACATCCTTGTTGATACAGGACGACAATAAAAATTTAAATACACAGGTTCCAATTTCGTTTTGTCCTCTATGAGCCTGATCCTCGTTCCACAAATAGCAGTACCCTTCTTTATTTACAAGATCATATACAGTGAAATTACAGTTGCTCACAATAGTATCCGGCCACTTCTTTTATTCAGTAGAATTAATCTTAGACGTTAAGTTTTAAATATCAGAAAACAAATAATTATTATTTTTTAACATTATTTAGTCTTGTAATTTATAATCCAATCATAGAAATATCAAAATTAAATATACTTCAGAAAAAATCGACAACCAAACAATTAAGTACATAATTCGGAAATACAATTTTTCTCGAAAGGCGCACTATTTGGTAACTAAACTTACTTTGAGGAAGTCCCCCGTATGTATACACACTTAGTGGCCGACTTTAGTGTCAATTGTTTTATGAGTTGGGACAGCTATGTAAGTTTTTCTGAGAATTAATTCATTTTTCTAATATGTTTTTCTAGTATTATAAAGTGCATTAGTAAAGGCTTTTTATAGCCAATATTAAAAAAAATACTTAATTCAAAATGAAGTGAAAAACATTAAATATTTTGAACCAAGTTTGAACCAAGTAGGGTGGCCGGATACTTTTGTGAGCAACTGTATATGAAGCCAGTTTACGCGAGTAATAAAAATTTGATACTTTTGCACATGGCGTGGTCAACACAGCCTGCAATTCATAACATGCTACAACTTTGGTTTCTTTATTTTCATGTGCAATATTTTTATCCACTGATTTTTGTTCTCTTGACATTTGGATTTCGTTTTGGTGGTATTCAAATTCTTCTTTTAAGATTAACTTTTCTTCTTCACTACTATTTTTGTACTTTTCACAAAGAGCGCACTGGTCCTTTTTGGGGATAAAAAAACCTATGTTGAAATTAGTGTTAAATATTCGAGCGTAAGTATGTTTTTTTTTCTATTACCTGTTAAAGAAATCGCTTCAGTAATTGTTTTGAACAAATTTTCCCCAAAGAATTTTTCAGTTTTATCATCGGTATTATCTTTTATTTGAGGAAATTATTAAATTTTTTGCAGAAAATATTATAATTAATAAAATAAATTAATGTAAATAAATTTCCGCATTGTACCTATGAAAGTAGATTGGAACTCCGAGCTAGGTCCCGCAATATTTTTATCAATCTTTTCACAATCCTTTGTTCTACCTAAGAAAAAAATAGGTTAAATAATAATGTATAATAATTATTAATGTTAATAGCACTGAACTCCATAATTATACAAATTTATTAATTAATGTTTTAAAATATTGCTTAAACTTATCTATTGGTTTTACGTTAACCTTAACTTCTTCATTATTTTTTATTAAACTTAGAATATATTTTCCGCGTGAATTTTTATCCATTATTATTTAAACAAACTCAACTTACACTTTGTAATTAAAATTCAACTTACACTTTGCGATGTACACTCTAGAAAATTTTCTTTAAAATGAGAAAATTTTCCAATTATAAAAACAGCCTTAACAAAAAAGTACCGTAACACTATTCTTAGAAAAATATGCAAAAAAAAATTTAATGCTAATCACGATTCATCTTGTTTAATATTCGTTTTTCTAGCTATTTTTAACAAATAATTTTAAGAAATATTACATTTTTGAAAAAGAATACTGCCACAGTTCAAAGTGTGGCTTAGAAATTTTAGGTTTCAAAAAAAAAAAAATGTGCAATATTTTTAATTGTGGCAGTGCATTTATGTTTCTTATTAAAAATCATAGTAGTGTACCGCCACATTTTGAAATTCGGCTATGTTAAATTTGATTGAAAAAAAGTATACCGCATCAATCTAATAAGTGGCAGTTTTATTTTATCAGTTTTTATGAAAACTATGATATTTTCGGAAAGTTTATTCAATAGTAAAGCGCAACATTTTTTAAAACGGCAACATAAAATATGATTTCCAAATATTTGGTTCCAAAAGATAAGGGTACATTTTTATTTATGGCAGTATACTGCTAAGGGTTAAAATCGTGTACAAAAGGGCAATGTATTGAAATTATGAATTACACTGCCAGTATTATACATAGAGCTTACTGTGTCAAAGAGATATTTTAGGGAATGATCAGTTAATCACCCCTGCTAAATAACTGAACATTTGAGTTCTTTTAGATGTGGCAGTCTTCTACTAGCGGTGCGATGTATAAGTTAAAAAGAACAGCAAATTATAGTTGCATCGAAATAACTAAATTTAGTAAACTTACCAAAACTTCCACCAGCTAGGAAAATTAAAGGCTGCAAAGTTGATTTATTTTTAACACCACTGATCAGTGGCGGACCGTGATCAAAAGTTCTGGTGGGCTAAAGGAAAAAAATTTGTTATGAAAAGCAAAGATTTGAGGTTATTAAATATACAACCTTTTGAATTTTTCGTTTTAGTGAGTTAATCACATTGGCATCTAAGCTAATCATTAGTTAGTTAATCACATTGGCATCTTAATATGTTTTTCATTTTCTTTCCAATAAAAAAAATCATTATGCATATGCTATTCACACAAGGAAAATAAATCACATATTATACACAAAAAAAATTAGACACAATCAAAAAAAATCGAGCTTTAATTGAATTCAAGTTTTTTATTTATGGCACTACAAATTATAAATTAGTTAAGAAATAAATTGCATAACAAATTAATTATGGATCAGAATCATCTGAAGAATCTTCAGAAAAAGGATTCTGCTTTTTTGCAGATTTCTTCTTTGTTGTTTTATTAGTTCTTACTTTAAGTTGCCTATAAAACTCGTGGTAACAATTTGGAATCAGGTTTGCTTCACACAAACTAACTAAATCATTTTTTTTTGTTGCGTAATTCCAGGATTTTCTTGAAATACATTTTTAATTTTATCTGGTATTTTAAATTCCTTTTTCTGGTTTCTTGTTTTTTTGGTAACATTTATTTCCATAAAATCATTCTGCTTGTAGCTTGTTTTGTATCGAACAATATCTGGCGAGTCTTTATTTAGTTTAAGGACTTTGATGGTATTCCATAACACTTTTTTGCCTCTTGTATTAATGCTAAAATTTACACCGACATGAGAAGCAATGTCTTTTATATCTAAAATATCAGTATAATGTAATTCAGTTACTATAAAAGGTGAACCAGACTTTTTTGCAGTTAATAAAACAGTGTACCATTGTTGCGGTGAAAAAATGTATCCTCCTTTTATTAATTTTTGATTTTTGCTTCTCTATAATTGAATGCATTGTATCACCCTCATTTTGTGTGTGGCCGACTATCAAAAAGTTGTGTGTAATTGAAGGAATGTCATACTTTGCTACAACATACAAATACATAGATAGTAAATATTTATTTTTTTGCTGTCCACTACAATTGTCGGAATAAAATGTAACATCCTTGTTGATACAGGACGACAATAAAAATTTAAATACACAGGTTCCAATTTCGTTTTGTCCTCTATGAGCCTGATCCTCGTTCCACAAATAGCAGTACCCTTCTTTATTTACAAGATCATATACAGTGAAATTACAGTTGCTCACAATAGTATCCGGCCACTTCTTTTATTCAGTAGAATTAATCTTAGACGTTAAGTTTTAAATATCAGAAAACAAATAATTATTATTTTTTAACATTATTTAGTCTTGTAATTTATAATCCAATCATAGAAATATCAAAATTAAATATACTTCAGAAAAAATCGACAACCAAACAATTAAGTACATAATTCGGAAATACAATTTTTCTCGAAAGGCGCACTATTTAGTAACTAAACTTACTTTGAGGAAGTCCCCCGTATGTATACACACTTAGTGGCCGACTTTAGTGTCAATTGTTTTATGAGTTGGGACAGCTATGTAAGTTTTTCTGAGAATTAATTCATTTTTCTAATATGTTTTTCTAGTATTATAAAGTGCATTAGTAAAGGCTTTTTATAGCCAATATTAAAAAAAATACTTAATTCAAAATGAAGTGAAAAACATTAAATATTTTGAACCAAGTTTGAACCAAGTAGGGTGGCCGGATACTTTTGTGAGCAACTGTATATGAAGCCAGTTTACGCGAGTAATAAAAATTTGATACTTTTGCACATGGCGTGGTCAACACAGCCTGCAATTCATAACATGCTACAACTTTGGTTTCTTTATTTTCATGTGCAATATTTTTATCCACTGATTTTTGTTCTCTTGACATTTGGATTTCGTTTTGGTGGTATTCAAATTCTTCTTTTAAGATTAACTTTTCTTCTTCACTACTATTTTTGTACTTTTCACAAAGAGCGCACTGGTCCTTTTTGGGGATAAAAAAACCTATGTTGAAATTAGTGTTAAATATTCGAGCGTAAGTATGTTTTTTTTTCTATTACCTGTTAAAGAAATCGCTTCAGTAATTGTTTTGAACAAATTTTCCCCAAAGAATTTTTCAGTTTTATCATCGGTATTATCTTTTATTTGAGAAAATTATTAAATTTTTTGCAGAAAATATTATAATTAATAAAATAAATTAATGTAAATAAATTTCCGCATTGTACCTATGAAAG
The DNA here is from genome assembly GCA_949752835.1 of Empis stercorea. Lineage (NCBI taxonomy): Eukaryota > Metazoa > Arthropoda > Insecta > Diptera > Empididae > Empis > Empis stercorea. The sequence goes on from OX457089.1 coordinate 36,052,280, forward strand.
TAGATTGGAACTCCGAGCTAGGTCCCGCAATATTTTTATCAATCTTTTCACAATCCTTTGTTCTACCTAAGAAAAAAATAGGTTAAATAATAATGTATAATAATTATTAATGTTAATAGAACTGAACTCCATAATTATACAAATTTATTAATTAATGTTTTAAAATATTGCTTAAACTTATCTATTGGTTTTACGTTAACCTTAACTTCTTTATTATTTTTTATTAAACTTAGAATATATTTTCCGCGTGAATTTTTATCCATTATTATTTAAACAAACTCAACTTACGCTTTGTAATTAAAATTCAACTTACACTTTGCGATGTACACTCTAGAAAATTTTCTTTAAAATGAGAAAATTTTCCAATTATAAAAACAGCCTTAACAAAAAAGTACCGTAACACTATTCTTAGAAAAATATGCAAAAAAAAATTTAATGCTAATCACGATTCATCTTGTTTAATATTCGTTTTTCTAGCTATTTTTAACAAATAATTTTAAGAAATATTACATTTTTGAAAAAGAATACTGCCACAATTCAAAGTGTGGCTTAGAAATTTTAGGTTTCAAAAAAAAAAAATGTGCAATATTTTTAATTGTGGCAGTGCATTTATGTTTCTTATTAAAAATCATAGTAGTGTACCGCCACATTTTGAAATTCGGCTATGTTAAATTTGATTGAAAAAAAGTATACCGCATCAATCTAATAAGTGGCAGTTTTATTTTATCAGTTTTTATGAAAACTATGATATTTTCGGAAAGTTTACTGCAGTTTTTTTAAATTAGGCTTTAAAATTTAGAGTTATTCAATAGTAAAGCGCAACATTTTTTAAAACGGCAACATAAAATATGATTTCCAAATATTTGGTTCCAAAAGATAAGGGTACATTTTTATTTATGGCAGTATACTGCTAAGGGTTAAAATCGTGTACAAAAGGGCAATGTATTGAAATTATGAATTACACTGCCAGTATTATACATAGAGCTTACTGTGTCAAAGAGATATTTTAGGGAATGATCAGTTAATCACCCCTGCTAAATAACTGAACATTTGAGTTCTTTTAGATGTGGCAGTCTTCTACTAGCAGTGCGATGTATAAGTTAAAAAGAACAGCAAATTATAGTTGCATCGAAATAACTAAATTTAGTAAACTTACCAAAACTTCCACCAGCTAGGAAAATTGAAGGCTGCAAAGTTGATTTATTTTTAACACCACTGATGAGTGGCGGAACGTGATCAAAAGTTCTGGGTGGGCTAAAGGAAAAAAATTTGTTATGAAAAGCAAAGATTTGAGGTTATTAAATATACAACCTTTTGAATTTTTCGTTTTAGTGAGTTAATCACATTGGCATCTAAGCTAATCATTAGTTAGTTAATCACATTGGCATCTTAATATGTTTTTCATTTTCTTTCCAATAAAAAAAATCATTATGCATATGCTATTCACACAAGGAAAATAAATCACATATTATACACAAAAAAAAATAGACACAATCAAAAAAAATCGAGCTTTAATTGAATTCAAGTTTTTTATTTATGGCACTACAAATTATAAATTAGTTAAGAAATAAATTGCATAACAAATTAATTATGGATCAGAATCATCTGAAGAATCTTCAGAAAAAGGATTCTGCTTTTTTGCAGATTTCTTCTTTGTTGTTTTATTAGTTCTTACTTTAAGTTGCCTATAAAACTCGTGGTAACAATTTGGAATCAGGTTTGCTTCACACAAACTAACTAAATCATTTTTTTTTGTTGCGTAATTCCAGGATTTTCTTGAAATACATTTTTAATTTTATCTGGTATTTTAAATTCCTTTTTCTGGTTTCTTGTTTTTTTGGTAACATTTATTTCCATAAAATCATTCTGCTTGTAGCTTGTTTTGTATCGAACAATATCTGGCGAGTCTTTATTTAGTTTAAGGACTTTGATGGTATTCCATAACACTTTTTCGCCTCTTGTATTAATGCTAAAATTTACACCGACATGAGAAGCAATGTCTTTTATATCTAAAATATCAGTATAATGTAATTCAGTTACTATAAAAGGTGAACCAGACTTTTTTGCAGTTAATAAAACAGTGTACCATTGTTGCGGTGAAAAAATTTATCCTCCTTTTATTAATTTTTGATTTTTGCTTCTCTATAATTGAATGCATTGTATCACCCTCATTTTGTGTGTGGCCGACTATCAAAAAGTTGTGTGTAATTGAAGGAATGTCATACTTTGCTACAACATACAAATACATAGATAGTAAATATTTATTTTTTTGCTGTCCACTACAATTGTCGGAATAAAATGTAACATCCTTGTTGATACAGGACGACAATAAAAATTTAAATACACAGGTTCCAATTTCGTTTTGTCCTCTATGAGCCTGATCCTCGTTCCACAAATAGCAGTACCCTTCTTTATTTACAAGATCATATACAGTGAAATTACAGTTGCTCACAATAGTATCCGGCCACTTCTTTTATTCAGTAGAATTAATCTTAGACGTTAAGTTTTAAATATCAGAAAACAAATAATTATTATTTTTTAACATTATTTAGTCTTGTAATTTATAATCCAATCATAGAAATATCAAAATTAAATATACTTCAGAAAAAATCGACAACCAAACAATTAAGTACATAATTCGGAAATACAATTTTTCTCGAAAGGCGCACTATTTGGTAACTAAACTTACTTTGAGGAAGTCCCCCGTATGTATACACACTTAGTGGCCGACTTTAGTGTCAATTGTTTTATGAGTTGGGACAGCTATGTAAGTTTTTCTGAGAATTAATTCATTTTTCTAATATGTTTTTCTAGTATTATAAAGTGCATTAGTAAAGGCTTTTTATAGCCAATATTAAAAAAAATACTTAATTCAAAATGAAGTGAAAAACATTAAATATTTTGAACCAAGTTTGAACCAAGTAGGGTGGCCGGATACTTTTGTGAGCAACTGTATATGAAGCCAGTTTACGCGAGTAATAAAAATTTGATACTTTTGCACATGGCGTGGTCAACACAGCCTGCAATTCATAACATGCTACAACTTTGGTTTCTTTATTTTCATGTGCAATATTTTTATCCACTGATTTTTGTTCTCTTGACATTTGGATTTCGTTTTGGTGGTATTCAAATTCTTCTTTTAAGATTAACTTTTCTTCTTCACTACTATTTTTGTACTTTTCACAAAGAGCGCACTGGTCCTTTTTGGGGATAAAAAAACCTATGTTGAAATTAGTGTTAAATATTCGAGCGTAAGTATGTTTTTTTTTCTATTACCTGTTAAAGAAATCGCTTCAGTAATTGTTTTGAACAAATTTTCCCCAAAGAATTTTTCAGTTTTATCATCGGTATTATCTTTTATTTGAGAAAATTATTAAATTTTTTGCAGAAAATATTATAATTAATAAAATAAATTAATGTAAATAAATTTCCGCATTGTACCTATGAAAGTAGATTGGAACTCCGAGCTAGGTCCCGCAATATTTTTATCAATCTTTTCACAATCCTTTGTTCTACCTAAGAAAAAAATAGGTTAAATAATAATGTATAATAATTATTAATGTTAATAGAACTGAACTCCATAATTATACAAATTTATTAATTAATGTTTTAAAATATTGCTTAAACTTATCTATTGGTTTTACGTTAACCTTAACTTCTTTATTATTTTTTATTAAACTTAGAATATATTTTCCGCGTGAATTTTTATCCATTATTATTTAAACAAACTCAACTTACGCTTTGTAATTAAAATTCAACTTACACTTTGCGATGTACACTCTAGAAAATTTTCTTTAAAATGAGAAAATTTTCCAATTATAAAAACAGCCTTAACAAAAAAGTACCGTAACACTATTCTTAGAAAAATATGCAAAAAAAAATTTAATGCTAATCACGATTCATCTTGTTTAATATTCGTTTTTCTAGCTATTTTTAACAAATAATTTTAAGAAATATTACATTTTTGAAAAAGAATACTGCCACAATTCAAAGTGTGGCTTAGAAATTTTAGGTTTCAAAAAAAAAAAATGTGCAATATTTTTAATTGTGGCAGTGCATTTATGTTTCTTATTAAAAATCATAGTAGTGTACCGCCACATTTTGAAATTCGGCTATGTTAAATTTGATTGAAAAAAAGTATACCGCATCAATCTAATAAGTGGCAGTTTTATTTTATCAGTTTTTATGAAAACTATGATATTTTCGGAAAGTTTACTGCAGTTTTTTTAAATTAGGCTTTAAAATTTAGAGTTATTCAATAGTAAAGCGCAACATTTTTTAAAACGGCAACATAAAATATGATTTCCAAATATTTGGTTCCAAAAGATAAGGGTACATTTTTATTTATGGCAGTATACTGCTAAGGGTTAAAATCGTGTACAAAAGGGCAATGTATTGAAATTATGAATTACACTGCCAGTATTATACATAGAGCTTACTGTGTCAAAGAGATATTTTAGGGAATGATCAGTTAATCACCCCTGCTAAATAACTGAACATTTGAGTTCTTTTAGATGTGGCAGTCTTCTACTAGCAGTGCGATGTATAAGTTAAAAAGAACAGCAAATTATAGTTGCATCGAAATAACTAAATTTAGTAAACTTACCAAAACTTCCACCAGCTAGGAAAATTGAAGGCTGCAAAGTTGATTTATTTTTAACACCACTGATGAGTGGCGGAACGTGATCAAAAGTTCTGGGTGGGCTAAAGGAAAAAAATTTGTTATGAAAAGCAAAGATTTGAGGTTATTAAATATACAACCTTTTGAATTTTTCGTTTTAGTGAGTTAATCACATTGGCATCTAAGCTAATCATTAGTTAGTTAATCACATTGGCATCTTAATATGTTTTTCATTTTCTTTCCAATAAAAAAAATCATTATGCATATGCTATTCACACAAGGAAAATAAATCACATATTATACACAAAAAAAAATAGACACAATCAAAAAAAATCGAGCTTTAATTGAATTCAAGTTTTTTATTTATGGCACTACAAATTATAAATTAGTTAAGAAATAAATTGCATAACAAATTAATTATGGATCAGAATCATCTGAAGAATCTTCAGAAAAAGGATTCTGCTTTTTTGCAGATTTCTTCTTTGTTGTTTTATTAGTTCTTACTTTAAGTTGCCTATAAAACTCGTGGTAACAATTTGGAATCAGGTTTGCTTCACACAAACTAACTAAATCATTTTTTTTTGTTGCGTAATTCCAGGATTTTCTTGAAATACATTTTTAATTTTATCTGGTATTTTAAATTCCTTTTTCTGGTTTCTTGTTTTTTTGGTAACATTTATTTCCATAAAATCATTCTGCTTGTAGCTTGTTTTGTATCGAACAATATCTGGCGAGTCTTTATTTAGTTTAAGGACTTTGATGGTATTCCATAACACTTTTTCGCCTCTTGTATTAATGCTAAAATTTACACCGACATGAGAAGCAATGTCTTTTATATCTAAATATCAGTATAATGTAATTCAGTTACTATAAAAGGTGAACCAGACTTTTTTGCAGTTAATAAAACAGTGTACCATTGTTGCGGTGAAAAAATTTATCCTCCTTTTATTAATTTTTGATTTTTGCTTCTCTATAATTGAATGCATTGTATCACCCTCATTTTGTGTGTGGCCGACTATCAAAAAGTTGTGTGTAATTGAAGGAATGTCATACTTTGCTACAACATACAAATACATAGATAGTAAATATTTATTTTTTTGCTGTCCACTACAATTGTCGGAATAAAATGTAACATCCTTGTTGATACAGGACGACAATAAAAATTTAAATACACAGGTTCCAATTTCGTTTTGTCCTCTATGAGCCTGATCCTCGTTCCACAAATAGCAGTACCCTTCTTTATTTACAAGATCATATACAGTGAAATTACAGTTGCTCACAATAGTATCCGGCCACTTCTTTTATTCAGTAGAATTAATCTTAGACGTTAAGTTTTAAATATCAGAAAACAAATAATTATTATTTTTTAACATTATTTAGTCTTGTAATTTATAATCCAATCATAGAAATATCAAAATTAAATATACTTCAGAAAAAATCGACAACCAAACAATTAAGTACATAATTCGGAAATACAATTTTTCTCGAAAGGCGCACTATTTGGTAACTAAACTTACTTTGAGGAAGTCCCCCGTATGTATACACACTTAGTGGCCGACTTTAGTGTCAATTGTTTTATGAGTTGGGACAGCTATGTAAGTTTTTCTGAGAATTAATTCATTTTTCTAATATGTTTTTCTAGTATTATAAAGTGCATTAGTAAAGGCTTTTTATAGCCAATATTAAAAAAAATACTTAATTCAAAATGAAGTGAAAAACATTAAATATTTTGAACCAAGTTTGAACCAAGTAGGGTGGCCGGATACTTTTGTGAGCAACTGTATATGAAGCCAGTTTACGCGAGTAATAAAAATTTGATACTTTTGCACATGGCGTGGTCAACACAGCCTGCAATTCATAACATGCTACAACTTTGGTTTCTTTATTTTCATGTGCAATATTTTTATCCACTGATTTTTGTTCTCTTGACATTTGGATTTCGTTTTGGTGGTATTCAAATTCTTCTTTTAAGATTAACTTTTCTTCTTCACTACTATTTTTGTACTTTTCACAAAGAGCGCACTGGTCCTTTTTGGGGATAAAAAAACCTATGTTGAAATTAGTGTTAAATATTCGAGCGTAAGTATGTTTTTTTTTCTATTACCTGTTAAAGAAATCGCTTCAGTAATTGTTTTGAACAAATTTTCCCCAAAGAATTTTTCAGTTTTATCATCGGTATTATCTTTTATTTGAGAAAATTATTAAATTTTTTGCAGAAAATATTATAATTAATAAAATAAATTAATGTAAATAAATTTCCGCATTGTACCTATGAAAGTAGATTGGAACTCCGAGCTAGGTCCCGCAATATTTTTATCAATCTTTTCACAATCCTTTGTTCTACCTAAGAAAAAAATAGGTTAAATAATAATGTATAATAATTATTAATGTTAATAGAACTGAACTCCATAATTATACAAATTTATTAATTAATGTTTTAAAATATTGCTTAAACTTATCTATTGGTTTTACGTTAACCTTAACTTCTTTATTATTTTTTATTAAACTTAGAATATATTTTCTGCGTGAATTTTTATCCATTATTATTTAAACAAACTCAACTTACGCTTTGTAATTAAAATTCAACTTACACTTTGCGATGTACACTCTAGAAAATTTTCTTTAAAATGAGAAAATTTTCCAATTATAAAAACAGCCTTAACAAAAAAGTACCGTAACACTATTCTTAGAAAAATATGCAAAAAAAAATTTAATGCTAATCACGATTCATCTTGTTTAATATTCGTTTTTCTAGCTATTTTTAACAAATAATTTTAAGAAATATTACATTTTTGAAAAAGAATACTGCCACAATTCAAAGTGTGGCTTAGAAATTTTAGGTTTCAAAAAAAAAAAATGTGCAATATTTTTAATTGTGGCAGTGCATTTATGTTTCTTATTAAAAATCATAGTAGTGTACCGCCACATTTTGAAATTCGGCTATGTTAAATTTGATTGAAAAAAAGTATACCCATCAATCTAATAAGTGGCAGTTTTATTTTATCAGTTTTTATGAAAACTATGATATTTTCGGAAAGTTTACTGCAGTTTTTTTAAATTAGGCTTTAAAATTTAGAGTTATTCAATAGTAAAGCGCAACATTTTTTAAAACGGCAACATAAAATATGATTTCCAAATATTTGGTTCCAAAAGATAAGGGTACATTTTTATTTATGGCAGTATACTGCTAAGGGTTAAAATCGTGTACAAAAGGGCAATGTATTGAAATTATGAATTACACTGCCAGTATTATACATAGAGCTTACTGTGTCAAAGAGATATTTTAGGGAATGATCAGTTAATCACCCCTGCTAAATAACTGAACATTTGAGTTCTTTTAGATGTGGCAGTCTTCTACTAGCAGTGCGATGTATAAGTTAAAAAGAACAGCAAATTATAGTTGCATCGAAATAACTAAATTTAGTAAACTTACCAAAACTTCCACCAGCTAGGAAAATTGAAGGCTGCAAAGTTGATTTATTTTTAACACCACTGATGAGTGGCGGACCGTGATCAAAAGTTCTGGGTGGGCTAAAGGAAAAAAATTTGTTATGAAAAGCAAAGATTTGAGGTTATTAAATATACAACCTTTTGAATTTTTCGTTTTAGTGAGTTAATCACATTGGCATCTAAGCTAATCATTAGTTAGTTAATCACATTGGCATCTTAATATGTTTTTCATTTTCTTTCCAATAAAAAAAATCATTATGCATATGCTATTCACACAAGGAAAATAAATCACATATTATACACAAAAAAAAATAGACACAATCAAAAAAAATCGAGCTTTAATTGAATTCAAGTTTTTTATTTATGGCACTACAAATTATAAATTAGTTAAGAAATAAATTGCATAACAAATTAATTATGGATCAGAATCATCTGAAGAATCTTCAGAAAAAGGATTCTGCTTTTTTGCAGATTTCTTCTTTGTTGTTTTATTAGTTCTTACCTTAAGTTGCCTATAAAACTCGTGGTAACAATTTGGAATCAGGTTTGCTTCACACAAACTAACTAAATCATTTTTTTTTGTTGCGTAATTCCAGGATTTTCTTGAAATACATTTTTAATTTTATCTGGTATTTTAAATTCCTTTTTCTGGTTTCTTGTTTTTTTGGTAACATTTATTTCCATAAAATCATTCTGCTTGTAGCTTGTTTTGTATCGAACAATATCTGGCGAGTCTTTATTTAGTTTAAGGACTTTGATGGTATTCCATAACACTTTTTCGCCTCTTGTATTAATGCTAAAATTTACACCGACATGAGAAGCAATGTCTTTTATATCTAAAATATCAGTATAATGTAATTCAGTTACTATAAAAGGTGAACCAGACTTTTTTGCAGTTAATAAAACAGTGTACCGTTGTTGCGGTGAAAAAATTTATCCTCCTTTTATTAATTTTTGATTTTTGCTTCTCTATAATTGAATGCATTGTATCACCCTCATTTTGTGTGTGGCCGACTATCAAAAAGTTGTGTGTAATTGAAGGAATGTCATACTTTGCTACAACATACAAATACATAGATAGTAAATATTTATTTTTTTGCTGTCCACTACAATTGTCGGAATAAAATGTAACATCCTTGTTGATACAGGACGACAATAAAAATTTAAATACACAGGTTCCAATTTCGTTTTGTCCTCTATGAGCCTGATCCTCGTTCCACAAATAGCAGTACCCTTCTTTATTTACAAGATCATATACAGTGAAATTACAGTTGCTCACAATAGTATCCGGCCACTTCTTTTATTCAGTAGAATTAATCTTAGACGTTAAGTTTTAAATATCAGAAAACAAATAATTATTATTTTTTAACATTATTTAGTCTTGTAATTTATAATCCAATCATAGAAATATCAAAATTAAATATACTTCAGAAAAAATCGACAACCAAACAATTAAGTACATAATTCGGAAATACAATTTTTCTCGAAAGGCGCACTATTTGGTAACTAAACTTACTTTGAGGAAGTCCCCCGTATGTATACACACTTAGTGGCCGACTTTAGTGTCAATTGTTTTATGAGTTGGGACAGCTATGTAAGTTTTTCTGAGAATTAATTCATTTTTCTAATATGTTTTTCTAGTATTATAAAGTGCATTAGTAAAGGCTTTTTATAGCCAATATTAAAAAAAATACTTAATTCAAAATGAAGTGAAAAACATTAAATATTTTGAACCAAGTTTGAACCAAGTAGGGTGGCCGGATACTTTTGTGAGCAACTGTATATGAAGCCAGTTTACGCGAGTAATAAAAATTTGATACTTTTGCACATGGCGTGGTCAACACAGCCTGCAATTCATAACATGCTACAACTTTGGTTTCTTTATTTTCATGTGCAATATTTTTATCCACTGATTTTTGTTCTCTTGACATTTGGATTTCGTTTTGGTGGTATTCAAATTCTTCTTTTAAGATTAACTTTTCTTCTTCACTACTATTTTTGTACTTTTCACAAAGAGTGCACTGGTCCTTTTTGGGGATAAAAAAACCTATGTTGAAATTAGTGTTAAATATTCGAGCGTAAGTATGTTTTTTTTTCTATTACCTGTTAAAGAAATCGCTTCAGTAATTGTTTTGAACAAATTTTCCCCAAAGAATTTTTCAGTTTTATCATCGGTATTATCTTTTATTTGAGGAAATTATTAAATTTTTTGCAGAAAATATTATAATTAATAAAATAAATTAATGTAAATAAATTTCCGCATTGTACCTATGAAAGTAGATTGGAACTCCGAGCTAGGTCCCGCAATATTTTTATCAATCTTTTCACAATCCTTTGTTCTACCTAAGAAAAAAATAGGTTAAATAATAATGTATAATAATTATTAATGTTAATAGCACTGAACTCCATAATTATACAAATTTATTAATTAATGTTTTAAAATATTGCTTAAACTTATCTATTGGTTTTACGTTAACCTTAACTTCTTCATTATTTTTTATTAAACTTAGAATATATTTTCCGCGTGAATTTTTATCCATTATTATTTAAACAAACTCAACTTACACTTTGTAATTAAAATTCAACTTACACTTTGCGATGTACACTCTAGAAAATTTTCTTTAAAATGAGAAAATTTTCCAATTATAAAAACAGCCTTAACAAAAAAGTACCGTAACACTATTCTTAGAAAAATATGCAAAAAAAAATTTAATGCTAATCACGATTCATCTTGTTTAATATTCGTTTTTCTAGCTATTTTTAACAAATAATTTTAAGAAATATTACATTTTTGAAAAAGAATACTGCCACAATTCAAAGTGTGGCTTAGAAATTTTAGGTTTCAAAAAAAAAAAATGTGCAATATTTTTAATTGTGGCAGTGCATTTATGTTTCTTATTAAAAATCATAGTAGTGTACCGCCACATTTTGAAATTCGGCTATGTTAAATTTGATTGAAAAAAAGTATACCGCATCAATCTAATAAGTGGCAGTTTTATTTTATCAGTTTTTATGAAAACTATGATATTTTCGGAAAGTTTACTGCAGTTTTTTTAAATTAGGCTTTAAAATTTAGAGTTATTCAATAGTAAAGCGCAACATTTTTTAAAACGGCAACATAAAATATGATTTCCAAATATTTGGTTCCAAAAGATAAGGGTACATTTTTATTTATGGCAGTATACTGCTAAGGGTTAAAATCGTGTACAAAAGGGCAATGTATTGAAATTATGAATTACACTGCCAGTATTATACATAGAGCTTACTGTGTCAAAGAGATATTTTAGGGAATGATCAGTTAATCACCCCTGCTAAATAACTGAACATTTGAGTTCTTTTAGATGTGGCAGTCTTCTACTAGCGGTGCGATGTATAAGTTAAAAAGAACAGCAAATTATAGTTGCATCGAAATAACTAAATTTAGTAAACTTACCAAAACTTCCACCAGCTAGGAAAATTGAAGGCTGCAAAGTTGATTTATTTTTAACACCACTGATCAGTGGCGGACCGTGATCAAAAGTTCTGGTGGGCTAAAGGAAAAAAATTTGTTATGAAAAGCAAAGATTTGAGGTTATTAAATATACAACCTTTTGAATTTTTCGTTTTAGTGAGTTAATCACATTGGCATCTAAGCTAATCATTAGTTAGTTAATCACATTGGCATCTTAATATGTTTTTCATTTTCTTTCCAATAAAAAAAATCATTATGCATATGCTATTCACACAAGGAAAATAAATCACATATTATACACAAAAAAAATTAGACACAATCAAAAAAAATCGAGCTTTAATTGAATTCAAGTTTTTTATTTATGGCACTACAAATTATAAATTAGTTAAGAAATAAATTGCATAACAAATTAATTATGGATCAGAATCATCTGAAGAATCTTCAGAAAAAGGATTCTGCTTTTTTGCAGATTTCTTCTTTGTTGTTTTATTAGTTCTTACTTTAAGTTGCCTATAAAACTCGTGGTAACAATTTGGAATCAGGTTTGCTTCACACAAACTAACTAAATCATTTTTTTTTGTTGCGTAATTCCAGGATTTTCTTGAAATACATTTTTAATTTTATCTGGTATTTTAAATTCCTTTTTCTGGTTTCTTGTTTTTTTGGTAACATTTATTTCCATAAAATCATTCTGCTTGTAGCTTGTTTTGTATCGAACAATATCTGGCGAGTCTTTATTTAGTTTAAGGACTTTGATGGTATTCCATAACACTTTTTCGCCTCTTGTATTAATGCTAAAATTTACACCGACATGAGAAGCAATGTCTTTTATATCTAAAATATCAGTATAATGTAATTCAGTTACTATAAAAGGTGAACCAGACTTTTTTGCAGTTAATAAAACAGTGTACCATTGTTGCGGTGAAAAAATTTATCCTCCTTTTATTAATTTTTGATTTTTGCTTCTCTATAATTGAATGCATTGTATCACCCTCATTTTGTGTGTGGCCGACTATCAAAAAGTTGTGTGTAATTGAAGGAATGTCATACTTTGCTACAACATACAAATACATAGATAGTAAATATTTATTTTTTTGCTGTCCACTACAATTGTCGGAATAAAATGTAACATCCTTGTTGATACAGGACGACAATAAAAATTTAAATACACAGGTTCCAATTTCGTTTTGTCCTCTATGAGCCTGATCCTCGTTCCACAAATAGCAGTACCCTTCTTTATTTACAAGATCATATACAGTGAAATTACAGTTGCTCACAATAGTATCCGGCCACTTTTATTCAGTAGAATTAATCTTAGACGTTAAGTTTTAAATATCAGAAAACAAATAATTATTATTTTTTAACATTATTTAGTCTTGTAATTTATAATCCAATCATAGAAATATCAAAATTAAATATACTTCAGAAAAAATCGACAACCAAACAATTAAGTACATAATTCGGAAATACAATTTTTCTCGAAAGGCGCACTATTTGGTAACTAAACTTACTTTGAGGAAGTCCCCCTTATGTATACACACTTAGTGGCCGACTTTAGTGTCAATTGTTTTATGAGTTGGGACAGCTATGTAAGTTTTTCTGAGAATTAATTCATTTTTCTAATATGTTTTTCTAGTATTATAAAGTGCATTAGTAAAGGCTTTTTATAGCCAATATTAAAAAAAATACTTAATTCAAAATGAAGTGAAAAACATTAAATATTTTGAACCAAGTTTGAACCAAGTAGGGTGGCCGGATACTTTTGTGAGCAACTGTATATGAAGCCAGTTTACGCGAGTAATAAAAATTTGATACTTTTGCACATGGCGTGGTCAACACAGCCTGCAATTCATAACATGCTACAACTTTGGTTTCTTTATTTTCATGTGCAATATTTTTATCCACTGATTTTTGTTCTCTTGACATTTGGATTTCGTTTTGGTGGTATTCAAATTCTTCTTTTAAGATTAACTTTTCTTCTTCACTACTATTTTTGTACTTTTCACAAAGAGCGCACTGGTCCTTTTTGGGGATAAAAAAACCTATGTTGAAATTAGTGTTAAATATTCGAGCGTAAGTATGTTTTTTTTCTATTACCTGTTAAAGAAATCGCTTCAGTAATTGTTTTGAACAAATTTTCCCCAAAGAATTTTTCAGTTTTATCATCGGTATTATCTTTTATTTGAGAAAATTATTAAATTTTTTGCAGAAAATATTATAATTAATAAAATAAATTAATGTAAATAAATTTCCGCATTGTACCTATGAAAGTAGATTGGAACTCCGAGCTAGGTCCCGCAATATTTTTATCAATCTTTTCACAATCCTTTGTTCTACCTAAGAAAAAAATAGGTTAAATAATAATGTATAATAATTATTAATGTTAATAGCACTGAACTCCATAATTATACAAATTTATTAATTAATGTTTTAAAATATTGCTTAAACTTATCTATTGGTTTTACATTAACCTTAACTTCTTTATTATTTTTTATTAAACTTAGAATATATTTTCCGCGTGAATTTTTATCCATTATTATTTAAACAAACTCAACTTACACTTTGTAATTAAAATTCAACTTACACTTTGCGATGTACACTCTAGAAAATTTTCTTTAAAATGAGAAAATTTTCCAATTATAAAAACAGCCTTAACAAAAAAGTACCGTAACACTATTCTTAGAAAAATATGCAAAAAAAAATTTAATGCTAATCACGATTCATCTTGTTTAATATTCGTTTTTCTAGCTATTTTTAACAAATAATTTTAAGAAATATTACATTTTTGAAAAAGAATACTGCCACAATTCAAAGTGTGGCTTAGAAATTTTAGGTTTCAAAAAAAAAAAAGTGCAATATTTTTAATTGTGGCAGTGCATTTATGTTTCTTATTAAAAATCATAGTAGTGTACCGCCACATTTTGAAATTCGGCTATGTTAAATTTGATTGAAAAAAACTATACCGCATCAATCTAATAAGTGGCAGTTTTATTTTATCAGTTTTTATGAAAACTATGATATTTTCGGAAAGTTTACTGCAGTTTTTTGAAAATAGGCTTTAAAATTTAGAGTTATTCAATAGTAAAGCGCAACATTTTTTAAAACGGCAACATAAAATATGATTTCCAAATATTTGGTTCCAAAAGATAAGGGTACATTTTTATTTATGGCAGTATACTGCTAAGGGTTAAAATCGTTTACAAAAGGGCAATGTATTGAAATTATGAATTACACTGCCAGTATTATACATAGAGCTTACTGTGTCAAAGAGATATTTTAGGGAATGATCAGTTAATCACCCCTGCTAAATAACTGAACATTTGAGTTCTTTTAGATGTGGCAGTCTTCTACTAGCGGTGCGATGTATAAGTTAAAAAGAACAGCAAATTATAGTTGCATCGAAATAACTAAATTTAGTAAACTTACCAAAACTTCCACCAGCTAGGAAAATTGAAGGCTGCAAAGTTGATTTATTTTTAACACCACTGCTGATCACGAATCTTTCCAAATTTTCGTTATTATGCTGTGAATGAATTTTGAATTCCATGTAATCTAATAATAAAATAACTAACCGAAATTAAATACAAAAATGAGTTTTCGATTTCTTTCGTGGGGATTTTATACGTTTTGGACTTTTAACGTATGATGATTTATTTAAAAAATGTGTGAGAAGTAAAAGTGCTTTAAAATCGTAAGTTGGAAAATTTTAAATTTCAGCAGTAGGCTTTTTAGTTTGCGTTAAATAATCGGTTGATGTCATATCAAAAATTTCCTTAAATCGTTTTTTCAGTTTAAATTCTGCATGTTTAATGATTGTAGTTTCAGGCCAATGAAAACAGTTTGTTTGCTTTATCTTTGTAAAGTTTATCGATATCTTTAACTAGTAGTCTCGTGCCCTTATTTGTTTCTAATATTAGAAATTTTTTAATATGTTCATCGACACATATATTTGTATTGAACAATAAACTTCTAGAATCATAAGTTTCATCCCAAAATATTTTTATTTGATCCCAATTTGAAGTACTTTTTTCCAAGTCATCTAATTTTTCTTTTACAACAAGTCCAATTTTTTAAAATGTTTAGTATACTATCTTCTAGAATAAATGAAGAACTTATAGCAGTTGTATTTATGAACTCCGACGAGGCAATAAACTAAAAAAAAGTTACATACATAAATAAATACATATATAATTAAGTATTTATATTATTTCATATTATGTTATATTATATACTGTAGTAATGAGTAAGGTATCACATCAGGGTATACAAGTAAAAGCAGACTTAACCAATGTTAAGAAAAAAAAAATTCACTTATATTTTGCAGACTTTGAGTGTTGTTTCATTTACATTAAAATCCTTTTCAGTCGTTATTGGTAAAGTGGTACTGCATTCTGATAATTTAGAACTCTTCCTCTATAGTGAATAAAAATAATGAAATTTAATTTTCGCCATAGTATGCAGAAATTTGCGAAATCATTTTATTTTATTAGATATTGACACTAGTAATATTTATTTGCAAAACATATATACATATATTGAAAATAATCAAGGTAAACATGTTGGAAAGTCATTTAAATTCAACGATTCACCATAATTGTTACTTTAAATCTTACAATCGTTTTTTACATATATTTTTAAGCTATAATAACATTGTTTTTTATTTAAATTGTATAAAAAAAATTATAAATTCCTCATAAAAATACACAAAATGGACAATTTAATAACTCACATCTTATATAAAATATTTAATTAACAATTATGCTTTTTGAAGTAAAACTTGTTTAGCCGCGTTGGGATAATTTTATGAAATTTTGTCATGAAACGGCAATAACGGCACAACTAAACAATTCGAAATTTTTTAGGAAATCATTTTTAAAGTTTTGAGTGCTCTAACTTTATCATATAGTAATTTAGCAATACTATCGTAACATCATTTATAAGAATAAAGATTTTAATATTACATTCATAATGCAAGAAAATCTAACTGATAGATAGTGGCTTCAACCAAATTCCTTGAAAAAATCTCCTCAGACTTGTCACACGTGACAGTATTCCATGAAATTCCCTATAGATGTAAGTATTATGCTGAAATGTAATTAAATTATTAGGATACAAAATTGGTTCTTTTCAAGTTGTGACTAGTAAAACAAAACTATTTTAATTTATCAGAATACGACAATTTGTAAAAAATTGAATTTGGAGACTCCTTCAAAACTTCTAAAACTTTTCCATCCGTAATCTTTTATTCTACCCATATTAACCTGCATCCACCAGTAACTGTTTCATATCATAAAAATCACCATAACACTATAAGACCGTGTTTTTTTCTATGTTATTTATTACCTAAAAGTAAAAATATATATTAAAATAAGAAAATAGAAAAAATTACCATATAGTTGTGTTTATGTCTGCGTCCATATTGATGTATGCGTCCATCTTGAAAAATATTTATTAAAATAAAAAAATAGAAAAAATTACATTTTAGTTTTGTTTATGTCTGCGTCCATCTTGTTTATTTATTCTGCGCGGACGGAATATTGTTAGGTTGGTAGCCATAATAGTTTTAGTCTAGCCATAATAGTTTTTTTTCAGTAGACAGGCGCGGACGGAATATTGTTAGGTTGGTAGCCATAATAGTTTTAGTCTAAATTTACGTCAAGTAAAGCTGCGGTCTCTTGATTTTCGGAACAGGAAACAAAAGGGGTTAGGTACGGAAGCCTGCATAGCAAAATCCGGAAAATGAAAAGTAGTGGTAGTAGTATTTTATTAAACAATTATTATAAATATTTTACATACTTTAATGACTTTAATTTATTATTGAAAATACAAAAAAAAAATTCAGTGGCTTATAGCCGTCTGCTTTTTTATATTTATGACTATAATTATTGATGTAAATATTACTTTATTTTATAATTATATTATTATTATTACTATTATTTCTCTATTATTATTATTATTTTATTAATTTTATTATTATTATCTGTATTCCTCCTGTATTAGTTTTCTATATTTGTATGCATCCACAGTATAGCCCGCTAAGATTTTCCAATTTTTCCCATTGAGTATTTCCATTCCTTCATCTTCACTTAGTACATTTTTATTAAAATATATTTTCTTAGTTCTCCTAATACTGGACATTCTGTTAAAAAGTGGAAAATGTTTTCCTCTCTGTTCAGGTTACACATAGTACACATTGACGTTTCCGTATTTATATGCGGCGTATAATTTAAAAATAATAATTCCCCTCTAATTTTAAAAATTGCTGCTATTTCGGATGTTGTGTATTTATCATTAAAATAGTTATTTTCCCCAAGTTTATGATTTAAATTTATATAAAAATTTCTATAATTTGATGATTTCGCCTTATACAAATAATGTTTCCTATATTCTTCATCCATTTTGCTAATTAATTTGTATAGTTGATTTTTCCATATTTCAGCATCAAATTGGTTCAGATTCACATCTAGATCGTGCTCTTCTGCTAACTGTATCCAATGTTTAATGTGTAATTCTTTTTTGCGATGTATAATATTTGAAATTTTGTATGTTAATCTTTCCTTATCTTTTGACATAGTTTTAATTACGTAATCCACATTCATCCTTAGCGTATAGAGATATAGTGGTGCGAGTCCGGTTTCCACGTAAATGATGTAGTCTGGAGAATTGTTTGGTAATTTAAAGGTTCTTTTTATAAAATATTTTTGTATTTTTTCAACATGTTCATACTGTGTATCTCCCCAAGTTTGTGCTGCATAACACATTACCGATCTTATAACTGATATAAATATTTTATATTTAACAGAGTGCGGCACGTTACTATTTCCTAATATATATTTCCATGTTCCATTTAGTGCTGCTGTTGCTTGATTGTATCTCTCTTCCAGGTGTTTATACATACTAAGTTTTGGAGTTAAGATCATTCCTAAATACTTATACTCATTCACGATGTCTATTTTCGTTCCATCATAATACCATTTTTCATTTTTTGCCAATCTTCCACCCGATCTAAAAACCATAATTTTGGATTTATTGAGATTTATCACTAGATTCCATTTTTTAAAGTATTGGTTAAGCTTATTAATCATTAACTGTAACGATTCTGGTGTTTCAGCCAATATAACCATATCATCGGCATACATTAATATTTTTATTAATAATTCTAATATTTGTACACCTCCTGGTAATATTTCTGTGATATCATCAATAAACATTGTGAATAAAGTTGGACTTATGATACATCCTTGTCTGAGTCCAATTGTAGTCAAAAATTCTTCAGATACAGCTAAGCCATTCCAGACTTTTGCTATAGTTTTTGCGTATATAGCTTTTAAAATCATTTTAAATTTATATGATATTCCATTTTCATTTAATTTATATATCAAAGCATTTCTATCTATACAATCAAATGCAGATTTTAAGTCTATAAAGAAAGTATATACTTTTTTATTTTTTATTTGTCGCAATTTTATAATATTTGTTAACACATATATTTGATCATGTGTTCCATACTTTTCTCTGAAGCCTGCCTGGTATTCTGACAGTAGGTTTTTTTACTTAATAAATTCATTCAGACGTTTTAACAGCAACGCACATAAAACTTTAGCAATAGTGTTAGAGAATGCTATTGCTCTATAGTTTGATGTGTCATTAGGATTTCCTTTTTTATATATTGGGTAAATAATTGATTGTTGAAAATCTATTGGTATTCTCGCATTTCTATACATAATTTGAAAAAATCTAATAATTTATCTTTATATTCCATTGGCGCATTTTTCAAAAATTCAACTGGGATTCTATCTTCTCCCGGAGCTTTATTGTTTTTCATTTTTTGTTGTACCATCATTAATTCTTGACTATTGAAATCTGGATCTAGAATATCTGATTCTATATATATTTCTGCAAATTGGATAGATAGTGATGAGTTAGGTGGATTTAATTGTATAGAGAAGTATTTTGCTAACTCGTGTGCACATATTTTTCTGCCCATAACAGGAACGAATCCCTTTATTTTATTGATAATTTTCCATATACTTGTAGAATCTTTAGATTTATTAAACTTATCGCGATATTACTGTTATATTTGTGTTTTTTTTTACGCATAGTTCTTTAAATTCTCGATTTCTATTTATATACAGCTTTCTATATTCTACTATTTCAGTTTTTTTGTACATTCTAAGGTATTTAAACGATTCTTTTCTTGCTTTCCAACATTGCCAGTCAAACCATTTTTCTCGAAATGTTATGTTATTGTTTGATTTTTTTACTATTGAATTTAGTATACAATTTTTTAAATTTCTACTAATTTCTTCTACTGCTACGTTTTCAGTCCTTATTTCTATACTTTTTTCTATCATTTTTTGTTGATATTGATGTTTATATTTTTCTTTCCAGTGTATTTTTGGTAACAGATTTAAGGCCCTGGTCCATTAGTCTTGTTAAAAGTTGTGATTACTTTTTAAAAGTCGTCACCACTTTTTTCTAGCAAAAAAGAAAAGAGATAACATGTAAAATTATACAGTACAGAGAGAGATAAAAATTCCCACTCTTTAACAAAATTTCGAAATATTTATGACATTTCGAATTTATTTTTTTATTTGAAAATAATTTTCAAACTGTACACACAACATAGAAAATTAAATTTATTTTTATATTTGTGATTTCTAGGTCTAGTTAGCATTAAATTAGACACAATTAATTTTTATACATAAAGTATGTACCTTTTTTAATTGAAATATTTTGAAAATTCATTATTATTATTAAAAATAAACTTTAAATAAAAAAATAAAAATATAAAATTATAAATAAAAAAATAAAAATATAAAATTTTAAAAAATAGATTGCCATTCAAAAAATGTAGAATTTTTTCAAAAAATTATGACAAATATTTTAAAGTATATGTCAAACGCCAACTTTTATTAAAAAAAGTTGTTAATTATCAACTTTTTTTCGGATGCAACCACTTTTTTTCGAATACAACAACTTTTTTTCGAATACAACCACTTTTTTGTTTGATTCGACGACTTTTTTGTTGGATTCGACGACTTTTTTTTCGGATACAACCAATTTTTTTCGATAAAAAATCGTTGTTCCCTCTCTATCGCACGCATGCTTTTTTGTATCTTGTATTACTTCTTCTAGAAAAAAGTGGTGACGACTTTTAAAAAAGACTAATGGACCTGGGCCTTTATTCTCTCATATTCATTATTTACGTGTATATTGATTTTTGCAGTAATTGGCATATGTTGTGTTTTTTTTTTTTCATTTATGTTAAATTGTTCTAAAATGTTTTTCCACTGCCCTTTAACCATACATATATCGATTACTGACGCACCGTTAATGTTAATAAACGTATATTCACCATTTTCATGGTTTTTCATATTGGTCAAATGACTAACGTGTAAACACTGGTTTTGTTGGCTCCTGTATTTAGTATTTGTTTTTGGTGTCTTTGCTGATCCGCTGCTGTGTAACCGCTCTGGAGTTGTAAGTTGTGTGTGGAGTCAACGTTTAGTATTGGATTCTTTGTGAATTTTCAATTCTAAAATAAGAAAAAGACATTTTAAAGTTTCTTGTTTTTGTTCGTTTGTGCTGAGTCATCTGGAAACGTCATTTTTGTAGTTCTGTTTCCACTATATTACATTGTTCCAATTCCATCGTTTCTTCGTTCAATCGCATCTGATCTTTTATTGGCGCCTGTTCTATCCATTATTTGCTGATCACAATGGCTGATGAAGTCCGAAAGCTTAGAAACCGGCTTGTAAGTGATAGTGCCAATAATATTACTAAAACTGATGCTAATTTAAATTCACCACATCAGAAGAACCTAAATTATGACAATGTGGTGAAACTAATTGACAAACTTTCTGATAGATTTGATAAATTTGAAAAAAAACATTGAAACTTTAATTAATAATAAACTAAATAATCTAGAAGATAAGTTGAACACCCAGATAAATAATGCTGTGACTTCAATTAGAGCAAATTTGGACTAGCTGAGTGTGAAAATTGCTGATGTTGAGAAAGATCTCAACAAGAAGATTGATGTAGTTGAGCGGAAACTTGAACAAATATCAGTACATCCAATCACAGATTCTGATTCACAAATGAAAAGTGAGGAAATTGAGCACCGAATCGATCATTTGGAAAGACTGACACATAATAATGATCTGATTATTCATGGAATTCCAAAATTAAAGAATGAAATCTTGAATGAAACATTCAATAAAATCTGTGCTAATTTAAAATGTAATTGTGATTCTAGCAATCTAGCATCAATTTTTAGAATTCACAATGGGTCAGTTATTGTCAAATTTCTCTGGCCGACGGTTAGAGATCTATTCTTCTACAAATATCTAAAGTTTAATAAATTGAATCTATCGCATATTGGATTTAGTGGTAACAATAATAGAATTTACATTAATGAATGTTTGACTAAAAAAACTTCTGAATTATTAAAACTGGCGAACACACTAAGAAATGATGGTTGGATTTTTAAATCATATACACACAAGGGGCATCTCTACATTGTTAAAACCCAAAATGACAAACCTATTAAAATAATGTCTAAAAATCAACTAATTAATAATAATAATTCGTCAACCGACAGGAGAAAATCTATTATTGCGGAGCCAACTGATATTGATGCCATTAGTTAGTTACGATGTTTTTAAGTTATTTAATTATTTATGTTTACTATTTTTTCAATATCTTTTTTTGCTATATTTTAATGTTATTGCTCTCACTCTTATATTTTTTTTTTTAATTTTATTAAAATTGTATTAGTTTTAAGTAATATTTTTGTCATGTTGTTTATCGGGGTCATTTTTACTAAGAGATTTAGAATAGTATCTGTGCTATTATTATGGACTGAAGTTTTGCTGGGCAGGTTGCTACTAATTAATTTTTTTAAATCTTATTTAATTTCTAATTATGGTCAATAGCAGTAGCAAAATAGCAACAACGTTGGTGTTCCATTGGGAAATTATTCTATACCAAATATTATTCTGAAGTCAGCTCTTAAATCCAAGGATCCGTTGCATATCTGTCATATTAATATAAGAAGTTTATTCCATAAAATAGATGTAATACGCTCAACTTTATATAAAACAAACGTACGTGTCTCATGATTTCTGAAACGTGGTTGAATCCGGATATTACGTCTGATATGATTAAAATTGCTGGTTATAAACTCTATGGGTTTAGGGTCTATTATAAACACTGATGGCAGTACTATTATTGCTGGTGGGGTCTCAATTTATGTTAAGTGTGGGCTTTCGGTTAAAATTTTGAGTCAATCGTTTCAAATACATGGGCTTGAGTATATGTTTATTGAATTAAAACATGAACATGAATCTTTTCTTCTTGGTTGTGTTTATTTTTGTAAACCTTCAGTTGGACGTCTTGAACTCTTATAAGAGGAACTAAAAAAGCTATCGCCACAGTATGAACACATTATAATTGGTGGTGATTTTAATATAAATATTTTGTCTGAGCTGGATAATGTTAAACCTGCCTTTCTTAGATTAATTACTAGCTTTTCTGTTTCTATTTTAAACACAACTCATGCGACGAGATTTGATAGAACATCTGCTTCGCTCCTTGATATGTTTATCATCAATTCTGATTTTATTGAGAAAGCTTCTAGTTTTGGGCAGGTCTCATTGCCTGGTTCAAGTGATCATGATCTTATCTATTTCTCATACAAAGTTCCAGTTAAAGTACCTGATAAAGATAACATTACTTATCGTGATTATAAAAACTGTGACATTTACACCCTTTACAATGCTCTAATATGTGTCCGTGGAATCTTATTTATTCGTCACCAGATATTAATGTCCAACTATCTGTTTTTAACAATATTGTACGTAAACTGTTTAATTATCATGTCCCTCTTCGTACTGTAAAACATAATCCAAAATATATTCCTTATTATGATACTGAAATTAATAAAATAACTTCGGAACGTGATTTTGCTTATGACCTTTGGAAATATTCAAAAACTAACGAAAATTGGGCCAAATATACAAGTCTTAGAAATAAAGCCACTCTATTGGTTCGTAAGGCAAAAAAAGCTTATTTTTCTGTAAAACTAGATAACGATTTGTCATCGAAGAATTTCTGGAAAAATGTAGCTACTTTTGGCGTCCATAATAAGCGATCTACTGACGAATTGGGAAGCTTTGATGTCAATGAGCTAAATAAACTCTTCTGTGTATCATCTATTAATGTGTCTTGTACTGATAATTGTGACGTGTTGCATGATAATAATTATGTTAGTGACAACTGTAATAGTTTCTCTTTCCATTGTGTTACTGTGAATGATGTGTATGATGCTATTGAGCATATTAAATCCAAGGCTGTTGGACCTGATGACATCCAGCTAAAATTTATCAAAATGTTGCTACCTGTGGTACTCCCGCATTTGGTTTATATTTTCAATAAT
Organism: Empis stercorea; assembly: GCA_949752835.1. Classification (NCBI taxonomy): domain Eukaryota; kingdom Metazoa; phylum Arthropoda; class Insecta; order Diptera; family Empididae; genus Empis; species Empis stercorea. The sequence goes on from OX457089.1 coordinate 36,076,244, forward strand.
ATTCTCACTAAGTCATGTTATCCAAAGGACTGGAAATTAGCAAAAATTATTCCTGTTGCTAAAAAACCTAATACGGAAGTGACGAATTTTCGCCCCATTAGTCTGCTTTCTAGCTCATCTAAAGCTTTTGAATTTATCATGCAGAATCAAATATGGAAATATCTGGAAGAAAACAAATTACTTTATCAGCATCAGTCGGGTTTTAGATCTAAACACAGTACTAAAACTGCACTTTTGAACATTACTGATGACATATCTGTTAAAATTGACAAAAAACTATGTACTATTCTTTTGCTTCTAGATTTTTCTAAAGCTTTTGATAGTATTAATCACCTGAAACTGTGCCAAAAACTAAAAAATAAATTCAATTTTGATAGTAGTGCTATTAATCTTATTCTTAGCTATCTATCTGAGCGATTTCAGTATGTGTCTTGTAATGGTGTTACGTCAGATCTACTTCCTGTTTTATGTGGTGTTCCTCAAGGATCCATTTTGGGTCCTTTGCTATTCAGCCTATTCATCAATGATTTGCCTGACTGCCTGTCAGAGGCAAAATGTCATATCTATGCTGATGATACGCAAATTTATTTAAGTTGTCCTGTTTCCGAATTAGCATTAAATATCGGCAAACTAAACGATGAACTGGATGCGATTTCTTTCTGGGCTAGTCAAAATGGATTGCAACTGAATGCCTCCAAATCTCAAGCTATTGTGATATTTTCTAAAAATGTTGACACGTCCAATTTACCATCTATCCGTCTTAACAATAAAACTATACAGTACTGTGATAAAGTCAAAAATCTAGGAGTAATTTTCAACAAAACATTATCTTGGACCGATCATAGTTCTATTTCGTGTAAAGTTTACGCTCTCCTTCGTAGAATGTGGAAATTTTCTGACAATATTCCGCTTATGTCCAGGCGCAAATTGATCTTGTCTCTAGCTGTCCCGCACTTTCTTTATTGTGATGTTGTATATTCGTCTATGAATGTTGGTGAATGGAATAGACTTAATGTGCTCTTTAATTCTTGTATTAGATATGTTCACAACCGTCGAAGATTTGACAGACTACATGACGTTAGTAAATCTTTATTAAATTGTTTGTTCTCTAACTATTTGAAGTATCGTTATTTATGTTTTTTGCACAAGATTATTCATTATAAAACTCCTATGTATTTAGCGAATAAACTTGTTCATGTGAGATCGTCCAGAACTTTTAATCTTATTGTTCCTAAACATAAAACACGTTTACGCCATCTGTCCTTCTTTGTCAACATAGCTTCCATATGGAATAAGCTACCTGTTGTTATTAAGTGTGCTTCATCGCATAAAAAATTTTGTGACCTCTGCTTCCGGCACTTCAGTTCGTTCTAGCTTAACTATTACTTATTTATTTATTTATTTAGTTACTTATTTATTTATTTATTTATGTATATTATTTATTTATTTATTTATTTACTTATTTATTTATTTATTTATATACATATGTATCTATTTATTTATTTATCTATTTATTTATTCATCTATTTATTTATTTATTTATTTTTTTGTATGATCCTTAGTATTTGTACCCTTGTAAATTCTTTTTGTTGTTAAATTTTCATTGTAATCATTAAAATCTTTTTGTCATATTGTAAAGTCTAGATTTAATTTGTGAGAGCATATTGCATTAAACTAACATTGTATCTAATGTATATACACATTGTAGAGACTTACCGTCTCATTTGTATATCTTATAAATAAATATTATTATTATTATTATTATTATTATTATTATTATTATTATTATTATTATTAAAAAAATATTATTTTTTCATCCCCTTTCGTACACCCATTAATTATGTGAAATCCTAATTCATTGCACATTTCCAAAACTTGTCTGCCTTTACCATCTAGTTTCATATCTTTAGATTTTCTTTCATTTTCCAGTGTATTATTCATCTGACCAGTTCTTGCATTAAAGTCACCTATTACCATGACATTGTTGTTATCAAATGCTTGTAAATAGTCTTTTAATTTATTAAATTCATCATTCCATCTACTATAGCTAATATATGCTGGCACAATATAATACGTATTATTGTAGCTTTTGATTTGTACAACAACTTTATTATCAATTTCTTTGAAGCTGATATGGAAACCTCCTTTTTCTCTTAATATACCAAAGATATAACCTTCTATTGGCCTGCCGATATTTCGTTTCATAGCTGGTATACAGTGTAATTCATGAGATTGAAAATAGCTTTTGAATTCATTTATTTTATCTCTTGTTACAAATGTTTCATATAGTAAAAATACATTAAATTTTCGTATATATTAAAAAAAAATCATTATAAATTCTTTTACTAGCAAGACCTGCAACATTATAGCTCAGAATTTTCAACTTTTCATTATTATTATATTCATTATTATTATTGCAATTATTATTGCTGAGATCCTTATTATTATTATCATTATTATTGTGATTATTATTATTATTATTTATATTACTATTATTCTTATAATTATTATTATAACCAATATTATTATTTTCATTACTATTTTTATTATTATTATTAAGATTAAAATTATTATTGTTTAAGCAGACAGCGTTTGATTGTTATTGACTCTCGTTATCTTCATTTAATAGTTAATTTACTTTTTCTTCCACATCGATGTCAAATTTTTCTTTGATTTTTCCAATTCCAGTCTCTTCTAGGAATCTTCCATTATGTTTGTGTTCGTATAAAAGACCAACACCATTTTTCCATTTGAATATACAGTCCTCAAGGAACATACGGCCATTGTAAACATTAAATTTTATATTTTTATTTTTTTTAAGAATTTCCCTTCTGATGGCTAATAATTTGTTTTGAGCTTTTTGGTAGCTTACCGAGAGATCTTTACTTATGGAGATATTTGAGTCTTTTAGAAATTTAGTTTTTTTCATTATAGTGTGAATAGATTTTATCGACTGGAACTCTACAAGGATGTTTGCTTTTTTATTATCATTATGTTTTCTTAAGTTTATGACTTTCTCCATTGCTAGTGTTGTTTCAATTTTTAGATCGTTTTTGATTATATTCGAAATTCTGTTTTATAAATCTTCATTTTTATCTATTTCCACATTACGAAAAATTAGATTTCTTTTTTGGTAGATCAACTTCAGTTTTTCTATTTCATTTTCTAACGTTTCTATTTTTTTCTCATTCGCGTTAACTTTTTCTTTTAGGGCCTCATTTTCTTTTAGGATTTCTTTAATATTTTCATCTATTGAATCTAATTTATCTAATTTATTGTTGATAGGTGTTAATAAATTTTGCATTATTTCCAGCGTTATAGGTGCTGTTTTGGCCATATTTTTGGTTTTTTTTTTGTAGTTTTTGCTCTTCACCGTCAGCTGAGGAGTTGGAAAATGCTTCAGATCTTTCTCGTTTTGTTTTAGGTCCAATTTCCTGAGTGTCCTCAAATACTTCGTCACTTTCACTGCTCATTTACTTTATAATTTTATATATTTATAATTTTATGTAATTTCAGCTTTCAATTTAAGTATAATTTTAGCTTTTAAATTTAATTTCAGCTTTAAATATAAATTTTGCTTTAAATGTAATTTCGGCTTAAAAACAAGCTAATTTGAAACTTTATAGTTTTCAGTTTAAATTTAGTTTCAGCTTTTAAATATAATTTAGCTTTCAAAGTAATTTCATTTATATTTATAATTTGTATGGTAATGTAATTTCAGCTTTTTAATTTTAATATAAATTTAGCTTTAAGATTTAGTTTTAGCTTTAATATAATTTTAACTATTAATAATGTAATTTCAGCTTTTATAATTTTTTATAATTTTAGCTATTAATAATGTAATTTCAACTTACAATTTGAATGTCTGAAGTTATGTTTTTACATAATTTGTATTGATAGTGTTCTTTAAATCAATTAACTCTTATTAACTCCAAATAGTTAGTATAATTTTTGCCGGTTATATTTCTAGATAGGTTTATGCTATTTCTTTATAGATGGCGTTTATTTAGAAATGTTGGTAAATAATAAAAAGATAATTACAATTGCATATATCATTTAATTGGTTTGTGTAATTGATAATATTAAATTTTATAGTATGCAGTAGTTGGCGCCCTTAGATCAGTGATTATGATTGATAAGAATAAGCTTTTAGATTGTTATTAATTTCTTCTTATCGATTAGTTTTTAAAATAATCATAAAGGTGTTCTAGTCCAATTATTAATATGTCAATTCTTAACAGAAACATCTATAGTCTTCCAATGTTGCACTTTGGACTTTCTTATATTTTTTTTTTCTCTTTTTTATTTTAATATTATTATTTTATAATTTTTCAAATTTACAACTTTATAGTTATTCGACTTAAGGCTCAAATACATTCAAAAAGTGCGAACAAAAAGTACCACTTTTTGAAAATTATGTTTTGTCCCTGTTCGTAGCATTAAAATTTATATCATTCCTTTTCATTTTTCAAAAAGTAAATAATTATAAAGCTAAAAACATTCTAGCTTTAAAAAAGTGGAAAAAAGTGGAAGCTTTAAAACACTAACACATATAAACATTTGCATAGTTTTCCCGGTAGGTTTCAGAAAAGCTTCAGAAAAAGGTAAAAATGTATGATAAATATCAAAAAAGGTTTGGGTATATGATATACAAATGGTTTTACTATATGATAAATGAATGACATTTGACATTTAATAAATATGTGAATGACTGACTAATTTTGAAATGAATCATTTTAAATTAATTCGATTAGTATAAACAATAATGTTATGTCAAATTACCCGTTTTGTATCATCTTTATTTAAAAAAAAATTTTTTATACATAAAGTATTTTTGTACCCAATAAATATTGTTTTTTAAATACGATAATTTGAAATTTCAAATAATTTCAAATATGATAAATTCTAAATATAAAAACCAATAATTATTATAAATGAAAATAATTATTTTTTATAAATAATCTGTCAAGTGTCAATCAAACTTCAAAATAATATAAATAGCTTTTTACAACAAAAAGAGCTTTTATTTAGTTCATAATATTCTTCCAGTGGCGCTGTCATATAAACATATTTTCACTTTTTTCACTTTTCTCACTTTTTGTTCTCACTTTTTGAATGTATTTGAGCCTTTACTTGTCTTCAACATATAATAATCAGGATCACTGGCTGTATCTAAGATCACCACTTTCAATATTTATTTCTATCAATTTTCTTTTTAATTAATTAATTTATGCTTCACACGAAATCGACACTTTCACTCTATCTCTCAATAATAATAATAATAAAAATGAAAATCCGGAATGTGAAAATCCGGAAAATGAAAAAACGGAATGTTAAAATTCTGAATGTGAAAATCCGGAATATCGATTTTTAAGACTAAAATTTTAAACGAAATAAACAAATGAAATTAAATTTAAATTTCAAACACGAATTGATAAATTGAAATTTTCATTTTCCGGATTTTGGGACGTTCGGGATTTTCATTTTCTGGATTTTCATTTTCCTTAAAATCCAGAAAATGAGAAAATGCTTTTGATGTGTATCATAGCGCGAAAATGCTTTCGATGTGTATCATAGCGTGGTTGAACCACTGCAGCTAAAACATCACTTTAGTAATAAACCGTTTGCTTTTGCAGTTTGTATAGGGTTCTTCTTCATCTAACATTATGTAATAGGAACGTTTAATTTTAGTAAGATAAAACCATTTCTAATCAATATGAACATAGTCGTTTGAATCACTAAAAACTCCATGATCTACCTTTTGCAAGCAAAAAATTAATCTTTCCAATTTGTTTTTATCTGTTAAAGTTGGTTTAACAGTAGAAAATATGCGCTTAAAATACTTTCGCTGTTTAAAGATATCAAAAAGTGTTGATTTTGGAATATCAATTGCGAAAGAAAGACTACGAATCGTTCCCGGCGATTTAATGGTATATTCTTTATCTCACCCAAATTTGTAGAGTAATCTTTTCGTTTTCTTCCGCATTTTTATATTTTTTTTGAGGAAATATTGGCACAAATTTTACCCTCGCTGTATTGAACTTGTGCTGTGTGCCATATTCTACTTACGGACAAACGGCTTATATCAAATGCAGCTGCAACTTTATTAATGGCACCGTGTTCTAATTTTTGGTTTTTCTTCATCTGCAATGCAACAGTTGTTTCAAGACACCGCGACGTTGTTTCGAAGTTAATAGTTTCGATTTGATATTTCTCTTTTGCAAATCGACATTATTTTGATTAAAATTTTCCATTTTGAAACGACAGCGGTGAATATTTTATTTTTATTAAAAAAACAAATTTTTGATATTCAAAATTTGACTTGATGAAGAATTAACGGCTATCAAATATATACCGTCACTTAGTTTTCAAAATCAATTATACTTAATTTATTGTTTATTATAAATTCTTTCCGAAACTCTTGATAATATATGATTGTCTTTTAAATGTATACCATATTTTCGGACAGAGGGAGTATTATTTTGTGTTAAAAGAACATAAAAAAGAAAATACCAAAAAAAACAAAAATTAATAAAGAAATTAAAATACAAAATTACTCTGTGGTGTGTTTTATATTGGGGTACATCAATCAACTCCTTTGGATGTTCCCCCATATAAAAAAAACAACTCAAAGTCAACCAATTCCAAGGAAGATAAAAATTCGTTTCCGCCGAGAGAAGCACCGTGACGTGATCTCAGCAGAGCAGCAGCAACAACGTCAACTTTGTTTTTTTTAGTGCTGATTTTTTTTTTAATTTGATTTGTAGGTACAGGTAGCTGGTTTCCGTTCTGACAAGTTCGGAGCAGGAAGGAGATTTACCACATAAGTGTAAATTTGGTTATGTTAAATTATTTATAAATGGTGTACGTGTTGTTGTCAAATTCGTTGCTTTTGCTTAAGCCGGTATGATATTGGCTTGTAAATTGCAATTTTTCAGAAACTATCCATTTAGAGGGAGAGGTAAAATTTCTTATATGAGAAAAATTTATGAATGCGAGTAACACGCTATATTGAAAACAATCCTTAATGTAAAAAAAAATCCAAAATAATGCACAAAAAATCCATGTCGCCAATGATTTGTCGCTGTGTAGAATTTTTTTGGATTTTTTTTACATTCAGGATTGTTTTCAATATTCAAGCATTTTTTTTTATTATAATATTCAACATTTTTTTTGTGATAATGAACAATAGTGAAGTTTTAATTGCAGTGAATAAAAATTGCAGATAAAGAATATTTAAATATTTTAAATGAACTTTTTTTCGCGTTAAAATATGAAACAGATAAAAACAATTTAAAAGTGAAGAAAAAATATAGTTCAAAATTACTTTTAAGAAGAGAATCCGAGGGTTTTACTCATAAATTAATTAAAGAAATTTTGGATGAGGATGCAAAATTGTATAAGAGGATTTTAAGAATGACACCAATACAGTTTGAAAATATTTTGTACAAAGTAAAGCCTTACATCACAAAACAAAAAACTGTTTTACGAAACTGTATAGGACCTGCTGAAAGACTGCAAGTTACTTCAAGATATTTAGCTACTGGTAATTTAATTGTTTTTTTTTTGTGTGTAAATAAATACATTATTTTATTGTTTTAAGATGAAACACAGACATCTTTGCAATTGCCGTTTAGAATTCAGCAAAGTACAATTCCTAAAATTTTAAAAGAAACCATTCAAGTCCTGTATAACACTTTAAATGAAGAATTTTGAAAGTTTCCTTCAAAAGAGGAAGGAAGATTGGCTTAAAATATCAGATGATTTTTACAAAATGTGGGGTTTTCCTAACTGCATTGGAGCAATTGATGGTATGTTTAATTTTTTTTTTAATAATGAAAAACATTTACTCTTTTAATATTTATTTTATTTATTTTTAATATAAAGAACTTCATTTATGTAATTAATAACCAACATTTGTAAATTTTAGGTAAACATTGTAAAATAAAGCCTATGAAAAAATTTGGATCTAATTACTGGTGTTACAAAGGAGAACACTCGTTTGTATTGATGGCTATTTCTGACGCAAATTACAGATTTATATATGCAGACGTTGGTGTAAATGGTCGTATTGGTGATGCCGGAATATGGGTGAAGTCAGATTTGAAATATGTTATTGAAAAAAAAGAAGTATGTATTCCGCAATCAGCAAACTTGCCTTCTACGGAGCTCCTGGAACCTGCACCAGCCAATTTAGCCCGGCCCAAAAATACTTAGGGGATAATTTACTAAAATTTAATTAGAAATTTATTCCGTAGGAAAAAAATTTATTAATGTCAACTAGTAAAAGCTATTAACAAATTATCTAGCTTCAACCTGAACCTACACCGGACACACCGGGCACGAAAAAACATTGCGGAATATTTACTAAAATTTAATTAGAAATTTATTATGGTAGAATTAATTTTATTAACCTCCCCTGAAAAAAGTTATAAACAAAATTATCTAGCCTCAACCTGAACCTACACCGGACACGAAAAAACCTTGCGGAACAGTTACTAAAATTTAATTAGAAATTTATTCCGTAGGAAAAAAATTTATTAATGTCAACTAGTAACAGTTATTAACAAAATTATCTAGCCTCAACCTGAACCTACACCTGACACGAAAAAACCTTGCGGAACATATATTAAAATTTAATTATAAATGTATTACGGTAGAATTAAATTTATTAACCTTGTTAAGTGACATAGCACGAGAAATAAAACGAATCGTTTTTCTCAGTTACATTAACAATATAAGTCGAAGGATTCTGCCCTCTCATGAGAAGAGAGAAAGCAATGTAAAGTCTGCCCGTATTTATTTTCCCCTAAACAGACTTCACGAAGTTACACTGAAAACAATAGCCGTTGGCCGAATGTGTACAACGTAGCGTGAGCCTCAGTTGCTTCAGTGAACTTCTACTTTTGATTTTATTGCTTTCTTTCCTATTTAGCGATTAGCCGATAAGGTAGTTTAAAACACAAAGTTTCAAGTTGAAGTGATATTTCTTTATTAAAAACCCATTTATTTTATACCCTAAAATTACATTGATTCTTATGGCTAATGGTTATTTTGCTATTTCAGCAAAAATATACTTATGTGGAAATATTCAATATTTAATTATTATTTATTATAAAGTTATTTACCTTTAAATTGCATGAGTTTTGTTTATTAAAACAGGATATTATTTAACTGGCAAAGCCAAAATAATATCGTCCAAATACAAACATCAACGCTTCCAGTTTTTATATTGGACAAATATATAATATTGGCACAAGAGCCATAGAAATATAATATCCGAATATATTTAAACACAACATATGGCGCATCCGGTTAACCAAGAACTACGTCTCTTGGTAGAGCTATTATAATTTTTTTTGGACCAGCATTCGAATTCTTTTTGGGGAAGACCAAAAAAAAATAAATCAGGATTTTTTTTCACGGACAACAACTATATAGAAGTACGAGCATCAAACAAAAGAGGAAAACAACATCGACAACATTAAAAAGAGAAAGCAGCAGTAAAGTACGTGATCGTGATATACAAAAATGTTGTAAAAAAAACACCCTGACATTGCGTGAAGCAAAAAAGGCATAAGCAACACGCAATTTTGCGTAGCTTTTGTTTAAAATTGCAGAATTTTTGTTGTTTTTTTTTCTCCGGATAATCATTGTATTTTTTTTTAACAAATAGATGCATAAATAATTTTGAAAAAAAATTGTCTTAAATTAATTTTTTAATATGTATATACAAATAGGTGTATAACTATTTTTTTTTAATTCATATTGATTCATATCAAGTTAAATTAAAAATGGATATACACAAGTAGTTATTTTTTTTGTAATTTTGTAGGAAGGTTTTTGTTTTGATTTAGTTTTTTTTTCTCTTGTATTTAATGTATAACGTATTTTTTTGTATGGGGCAAAATTTATTTTGTATATATTTTGTTTAAATAAAATATATCTTTTGTATTAAAAAGAAAGGGATATAAACATGTAAAAGAAATTTTTCTTCAAAGAAAGACAAGCAGTTTGAAAAATGCTGCAAAACGATAGAAATTTAACACAGAAAAGTTCATATTAGGATAGAGAGTAGAATGATTTTTTTTGAATAAATTTTTTTTTTTTTAGAATAATTTTTTTTAGAATTTAAAAATTTAAGAGTAAAATTTTTTTGGGAATAAATTAATTAAAGAAAACATAGTTATTTAAAGAGAGTTTTTTTTATAGATATAATAAAATGTGGTTCATATATATATACTGAAAAGACCTGCTGAAAGACTGCAAGTTACTTCAAGATATTTAGCTACTGGTAATTTAATTGTTTTTTTTTTGTGTGTAAATAAATACATTATTTTATTGTTTTAAGATGAAACACAGACATCTTTGCAATTGCCGTTTAGAATTCAGCAAAGTACAATTTCTAAAATTTTAAAAGAAACCATTCCAGTCCTGTATAACACTTTAAATGAAGAATTTTGAAAGTTTCCTTCAAAAGAGGAAGGAAGATTGGCTTAAAATATCAGATGATTTTTACAAAATGTGGGGTTTTCCTAACTGCATTGGAGCAATTGATGGTATGTTAAATTTTTTTTTTTGATAATGAAAAACATTTACTCTTTTAATATTTATTTTATTTATTTTTAATATAAAGAACTTCATTTATGTAATTAATAACCAACATTTGTAAATTTTAGGTAAACATTGTAAAATAAAGCCTATGAAAAAATTTGGATCTAATTATTGGTGTTACAAAGGAGAACACTCGTTTGTATTGATGGCTATTTCTGACGCAAATTACATATTTATATATGCAGACGTTGGTGTAAATGGTCGTATTGGTGATGCCGGAATATGGGTGAAGTCAGATTTGAAATATGTTATTGAAAAAAAAGAAGTATGTATTCCGCAATCAGCAAACTTGCCTTCTACGGAGCTCCTGGAACCTGCACCAGCCAATTTAGCCCGGCCCAAAAATACTTAGGGGATAATTTACTAAAATTTAATTAGAAATTTATTCCGTAGGAAAAAAATTTATTAATGTCAACTAGTAAAAGCTATTAACAAATTATCTAGCTTCAACCTGAACCTACACCGGACGCACCGGGCACGAAAAAACATTGCGGAATATTTACTAAAATTTAATTAGAAATTTATTATGGTAGAATTAATTTTATTAACCTCCCCTGAAAAAAGTTATAAACAAAATTATCTAGCCTCAACCTGAACCTACACCGGACACGAAAAAACCTTGCGGAACAGTTACTAAAATTTAATTAGAAATTTATTCCGTAGGAAAAAAATTTATTAATGTCAACTAGTAAAAGTTATTAACAAAATTATCTAGCCTCAACCTGAACCTACACCTGACACGAAAAAACCTTGCGGAACATATATTAAAATTTAATTATAAATGTATTACGGTAGAATTAAATTTATTAACCTTGTTAAGTGACATAGCACGAGAAATAAAACGAATCGTTTTTCTCAGTTACATTAACAATATAAGTCGAAGGATTCTGCCCTCTCATGAGAAGAGAGAAAGCAATGTAAAGTCTGCCCGTATTTATTTTCCCCTAAACAGACTTCACGAAGTTACACTGAAAACAATAGCCGTTGGCCGAATGTGTACAACGTAGCGTCAGTTGCTTCAGTGAACTTCTACTTTTGATTTTGGTGCTTTCTTTCCTATTTAGCGATTAGCCGATAAGGTAGCTTAAAACACAAAGTTTCAAGTTGAAGTGATATTTCTTTATTAAAAACCCATTTATTTTATACCCTAAAATTACATTGATTCTTATGGCTAATGGTTATTTTGCTATTTCAGCAAAAATATACTTATGTGGAAATATTCAATATTTAATTATTATTTATTATAAAGTTATTTACCTTTAAATTGCATGAGTTTTGTTTATTAAAACAGATAATATCCTGTTTTAACTGGCAAAGCCAAAATAATATCGTCCAAATACAAACATCAACGCTTCCAGTTTTTATATTGGACAAATATATAATATTGGCACAAGAGCCATAGAAATATAATATCCGAATATATTTAAACACAACATATGGCGCATCCGGTTAACCAAGAACTACGTCTCTTGGTAGAGCCATTATAATTTTTTTTGGACCAGCATTCGAATTCTTTTTGGGGAAGACTAAAAAAAAATAAATCAGGATTTTTTTTCACGGACAACAACTATATAGAAGTACGAGCATCAAACAAAAGAGGAAAACAACATCGACAACATTAAAAAGAGAAAGGAGCAGTAAAGTACGTGATCGTGATATACAAAAATGTTGTAAAAAAAACACCCTGACATTGCGTGAAGCAAAAAAGGCATAAGCAACACGCAATTTTGCGTAGCTTTTGTTTAAAATTGCAGAATTTTTGTTGTTTTTTTTTCTCCGGATAATCATTGTATTTTTTTTTAACAAATAGATGCATAAATAATTTTGAAAAAAAATTGTCTTAAATTAATTTTTTAATATGTATATACAAATAGGTGTATAACTATTTTTTTTTAATTCATATTGATTCATATCAAGTTAAATTAAAAATGGATATACACAAGTAGTTATTTTTTTTGTAATTTTGTAGGAAGGTTTTTGTTTTGATTTAGTTTTTTTTCCTCTTGTATTTAATGTATAACGTATTTTTTTGTATGGGGCAAAATTTATTTTGTATATATTTTGTTTAAATAAAATATATCTTTTGTATTAAAAAGAAAGGGATATAAACATGTAAAAGAAATTTTTCTTCAAAGAAAGACAAGCAGTTTGAAAAATGCTGCAAAACGATAGAAATTTAACACAGAAAAGTTCATATTAGGATAGAGAGTAGAATGATTTTTTTTGAATAAATTTTTTTTTTTTAGAATAATTTTTTTTAGAATTTAAAAATTTAAGAGTAAAATTTTGTTTGGGAATAAATTAATTAAAGAAAACATAGTTATTTAAAGAGAGTTTTTTTTATAGATATAATAAAATGTGGTTCATATATATATACTGAAAAGACCTGCTGAAAGACTGCAAGTTACTTCAAGATATTTAGCTACTGGTAATTTAATTGTTTTTTTTTTGTGTGTAAATAAATACATTATTTTATTGTTTTAAGATGAAACACAGACATCTTTGCAATTGCCGTTTAGAATTCAGCAAAGTACAATTCCTAAAATTTTAAAAGAAACCATTCCAGTCCTGTATAACACTTTAAATGAAGAATTTTGAAAGTTTCCTTCAAAAGAGGAAGGAAGATTGGCTTAAAATATCAGATGATTTTTACAAAATGTGGGGTTTTCCTAACTGCATTGGAGCAATTGATGGTATGTTTAATTTTTTTTTTAATAATGAAAAACATTTACTCTTTTAATATTTATTTTATTTATTTTTAATATAAAGAACTTCATTTATGTAATTAATAACCAACATTTGTAAATTTTAGGTAAACATTGTAAAATAAAGCCTATGAAAAAATTTGGATCTAATTATTGGTGTTACAAAGGAGAACACTCGTTTGTATTGATGGCTATTTCTGACGCAAATTACAGATTTATATATGCAGACGTTGGTGTAAATGGTCGTATTGGTGATGCCGGAATATGGGTGAAGTCAGATTTGAAATATGTTATTGAAAAAAAAGAAGTATGTATTCCGCAATCAGCAAACTTGCCTTCTACGGAGCTCCTGGAACCTGCACCAGCCAATTTAGCCCGGCCCAAAAATACTTAGGGGATAATTTACTAAAATTTAATTAGAAATTTATTCCGTAGGAAAAAAATTTATTAATGTCAACTAGTAAAAGCTATTAACAAATTATCTAGCTTCAACCTGAACCTACACCGGACACACCGGGCACGAAAAAACATTGCGGAATATTTACTAAAATTTAATTAGAAATTTATTATGGTAGAATTAATTTTATTAACCTCCCCTGAAAAAAGTTATAAACAAAATTATCTAGCCTCAACCTGAACCTACACCGGACACGAAAAAACCTTGCGGAACAGTTACTAAAATTTAATTAGAAATTTATTCCGTAGGAAAAAAATTTATTAATGTCAACTAGTAAAAGTTATTAACAAAATTATCTAGCCTCAACCTGAACCTACACCTGACACGAAAAAACCTTGCGGGTCATATATTAAAATTTAATTATAAATGTATTACGGTAGAATTAAATTTATTAACCTTGTTAAGTGACATAGCACGAGAAATAAAACGAATCGTTTTTCTCAGTTACATTAACAATATAAGTCGAAGGATTCTGCCCTCTCATGAGAAGAGAGAAAGCAATGTAAAGTCTGCCCGTATTTATTTTCCCCTAAACAGACTTCACGAAGTTACACTGAAAACAATAGCCGTTGGCCGAATGTGTACAACGTAGCGTGAGCCTCAGTTGCTTCAGTGAACTTCTACTTTTGATTTTGGTGCTTTCTTTCCTATTTAGCGATTAGCCGATAAGGTAGCTTAAAACACAAAGTTTCAAGTTGAAGTGATATTTCTTTATTAAAAACCCATTTATTTTATACCCTAAAATTACATTGATTCTTATGGCTAATGGTTATTTTGCTATTTCAGCAAAAATATACTTATGTGGAAATATTCAATATTTAATTATTATTTATTATAAAGTTATTTACCTTTAAATTGCATGAGTTTTGTTTATTAAAACAGGATATTATTTAACTGGCAAAGCCAAAATAATATCGTCCAAATACAAACATCAACGCTTCCAGTTTTTATATTGGACAAATATATAATATTGGCACAAGAGCCATAGAAATATAATATCCGAATATATTTAAACACAACATATGGCGATAGAAATATAATATCCGAATATATTTAAACACAACATAAGCATTCGAATTCTTTTTGGGGAAGACCAAAAAAAAATAAATCAGGATTTTTTTTCACAAGAGCCATAGAAATATAATATCCGAATATATTTAAACACAACATAAGCATTCGAATTCTTTTTGGGGAAGACCAAAAAAAAATAAATCAGGATTTTTTTTCACGGACAACAACTATATAGAAGTACGAGCATCAAACAAAAGAGGAAAACAACATCGACAACATTAAAAAGAGAAAGCAGCAGTAAAGTACGTGATCGTGATATACAAAAATGTTGTAAAAAAATGCCGCGCAGCCGAACTACTGATCAGTAGTTTTATAATTACGGGCTTTTTTTAAATTCAACTACTCTAAATGCATATTTGGAGTAAATGTTGTTATTCGTGATTTTATACTACTACTTACTAAATTTCAGATGCGACATTAAACCTATTTTTTGGAGCTTATTCACAATTGGAAAACACATTTTGAAAACTCTTTTTCCATATTTTAGTATTTGGCGCCTCTAGCGGTAGAAATTGGAAATACAGTTAACGGCATCGTATTCTACTCTTAACTACCTTTCCAAAGAGTAGTCACACTTCATTTTTGGTGCACATTTACTATATTAAATTACAACTTATTACTTGTATTTTACTGCCCTCTAGTGGCAAAAAATCAGATTATGAGTATGTCTGATTTATTTTAGTTTATATTAGCTTTCTAGCGTTTGCTTTCCCTTCATTTTTGGTAAAGATTCACCAAGTTGAATAACATTTTTAAAAAACAATATAATTTATATGTTTCACCCTCTAGTGGTAGAATTTAAAATTATAACAACTGTGGTTTTATATTACTACTTACTACCTTTCAGTTGCAACATTAAACCTAATTTTTGGGGCTTATTGACTATTGAAAATCACATTTTAAAAATTAACATTTTATATATTTTAGTTTTCAACGCCTCTAGCGGTAGAAATTTGAAATACGGTTACTGGCATAATATTCTATTCTTAAATACCTTTCCAACGAGTGGTCAAACTTCATTTTTGGTGCACATTTACTATATAAAATTATAATTTTTATTCGGAAAAGAGGTTTTGGCAAAATGCGAATTGCGCCACCTACCGGCCGAATTTTGAAATTCCATCAATTGCATCTCGTTCTCAATAAATCAAGCTTTCCATCGGTTTATCTATCATATACCTGAGTGTACATTAACCATGTGAAATAACTGGTTTTTATTGTTTACACCGGACGGACAGACGGACAGACAGACGGACAGACAGACGGACAGACAGACGGACAGACAGACGGACAGACAGACGGACAAAAGCGTTAGCATAAGGGATTTTTTTTTTAAAAAAAGCCCTAAAAAACACCCTGACATTGCGTGAAGCAAAAAAGGCATAAGCAACACGCAATTTTGCGTAGCTTTTGTTTAAAATTGCAGAATTTTTGTTGTTTTTTTTTCTCCGGATAATCATTGTATTTTTTTTTAACAAATAGATGCATAAATAATTTTGAAAAAAAATTGTCTTAAATTAATTTTTTAATATGTATATACAAATAGGTGTATAACTATTTTTTTTTAATTCATATTGATTCATATCAAGTTAAATTAAAAATGGATATACACAAGTAGTTATTTTTTTTGTAATTTTGTAGGAAGGTTTTTGTTTTGATTTAGTTTTTTTTTCTCTTGTATTTAATGTATAACGTATTTTTTTGTATGGGGCAAAATTTATTTTGTATATATTTTGTTTAAATAAAATATATCTTTTGTATTAAAAAGAAAGGGATATAAACATGTAAAAGAAATTTTTCTTCAAAGAAAGACAAGCAGTTTGAAAAATGCTGCAAAACGATAGAAATTTAACACAGAAAAGTTCATATTAGGATAGAGAGTAGAATGATTTTTTTTGAATAAATTTTTTTTTTTTTAGAATAATTTTTTTTAGAATTTAAAAATTTAAGAGTAAAATTTTTTTTGGGAATAAATTAATTAAAGAAAACATAGTTATTTAAAGAGAGTTTTTTTTATAGATATAATAAAATGTGGTTCATATATATATACTGAAAAGACCTGCTGAAAGACTGCAAGTTACTTCAAGATATTTAGCTACTGGTAATTTAATTGTTTTTTTTTTGTGTGTAAATAAATACATTATTTTATTGTTTTAAGATGAAACACAGACATCTTTGCAATTGCCGTTTAGAATTCAGCAAAGTACAATTTCTAAAATTTTAAAAGAAACCATTCCAGTCCTGTATAACACTTTAAATGAAGAATTTTGAAAGTTTCCTTCAAAAGAGGAAGGAAGATTGGCTTAAAATATCAGATGATTTTTACAAAATGTGGGGTTTTCCTAACTGCATTGGAGCAATTGATGGTATGTTTAATTTTTTTTTTAATAATGAAAAACATTTACTCTTTTAATATTTATTTTATTTATTTTTAATATAAAGAACTTCATTTATGTAATTAATAACCAACATTTGTAAATTTTAGGTAAACATTGTAAAATAAAGCCTATGAAAAAATTTGGATCTAATTATTGGTGTTACAAAGGAGAACACTCGTTTGTATTGATGGCTATTTCTGACGCAAATTACAGATTTATATATGCAGACGTTGGTGTAAATGGTCGTATTGGTGATGCCGGAATATGGGTGAAGTCAGATTTGAAATATGTTATTGAAAAAAAAGAAGTATGTATTCCGCAATCAGCAAACTTGCCTTCTACGGAGCTCCTGGAACCTGCACCAGCCAATTTAGCCCGGCCCAAAAATACTTAGGGGATAATTTACTAAAATTTAATTAGAAATTTATTCCGTAGGAAAAAAATTTATTAATGTCAACTAGTAAAAGCTATTAACAAATTATCTAGCTTCAACCTGAACCTACACCGGACACACCGGGCACGAAAAAACATTGCGGAATATTTACTAAAATTTAATTAGAAATTTATTATGGTAGAATTAATTTTATTAACCTCCCCTGAAAAAAGTTATAAACACAATTATCTAGCCTCAACCTGAACCTACACCGGACACGAAAAAACCTTGCGGAACAGTTACTAAAATTTAATTAGAAATTTATTCCGTAGGAAAAAAATTTATTAATGTCAACTAGTAAAAGTTATTAACAAAATTATCTAGCCTCAACCTGAACCTACACCTGACACGAAAAAACCTTGCGGGTCATATATTAAAATTTAATTATAAATGTATTACGGTAGAATTAAATTTATTAACCTTGTTAAGTGACATAGCACGAGAAATAAAACGAATCGTTTTTCTCAGTTACATTAACAATATAAGTCGAAGGATTCTGCCCTCTCATGAGAAGAGAGAAAGCAATGTAAAGTCTGCCCGTATTTATTTTCCCCTAAACAGACTTCACGAAGTTACACTGAAAACAATAGCCGTTGGCCGAATGTGTACAACGTAGTGTGAGCCTCAGTTGCTTCAGTGAACTTCTACTTTTGATTTTGGTGCTTTCTTTCCTATTTAGCGATTAGCCGATAAGGTAGCTTAAAACACAAAGTTTCAAGTTGAAGTGATATTTCTTTATTAAAAACCCATTTATTTTATACCCTAAAATTACATTGATTCTTATGGCTAATGGTTATTTTGCTATTTCAGCAAAAATATACTTATGTGGAAATATTCAATATTTAATTATTATTTATTATAAAGTTATTTACCTTTAAATTGCATGAGTTTTGTTTATTAAAACAGGATATTATTTAACTGGCAAAGCCAAAATAATATCGTCCAAATACAAACATCAACGCTTCCAGTTTTTATATTGGACAAATATATAATATTGGCACAAGAGCCATAGAAATATAATATCCGAATATATTTAAACACAACATATGGCGCATCCGGTTAACCAAGAACTACGTCTCTTGGTAGAGCCATTATATTTTTTTTTGGACCAGCATTCGAATTCTTTTTGGGGAAGACCAAAAAAAAATAAATCAGGATTTTTTTTCACGGACAACAACTATATAGAAGTACGAGCATCAAACAAAAGAGGAAAACAACATCGACAACATTAAAAAGAGAAAGCAGCAGTAAAGTACGTGATCGTGATATACAAAAATGTTGTAAAAAAAACACCCTGACATTGCGTGAAGCAAAAAAGGCATAAGCAACACGCAATTTTGCGTAGCTTTTGTTTAAAATTGCAGAATTTTTGTTGTTTTTTTTTCTCCGGATAATCATTGTATTTTTTTTTAACAAATAGATGCATAAATAATTTTGAAAAAAAATTGTCTTAAATTAATTTTTTAATATGTATATACAAATAGGTGTATAACTATTTTTTTTTAATTCATATTGATTCATATCAAGTTAAATTAAAAATGGATATACACAAGTAGTTATTTTTTTTGTAATTTTGTAGGAAGGTTTTTGTTTTGATTTAGTTTTTTTTTCTCTTGTATTTAATGTATAACGTATTTTTTTGTATGGGGCAAAATTTATTTTGTATATATTTTGTTTAAATAAAATATATCTTTTGTATTAAAAAGAAAGGGATATAAACATGTAAAAGAAATTTTTCTTCAAAGAAAGACAAGCAGTTTGAAAAATGCTGCAAAACGATAGAAATTTAACACAGAAAAGTTCATATTAGGATAGAGAGTAGAATGATTTTTTTTGAATAAATTTTTTTTTTTTTAGAATAATTTTTTTTAGAATTTAAAAATTTAAGAGTAAAATTTTTTTTGGGAATAAATTAATTAAAGAAAACATAGTTATTTAAAGAGAGTTTTTTTTATAGATATAATAAAATGTGGTTCATATATATATACTGAAAAGACCTGCTGAAAGACTGCAAGTTACTTCAAGATATTTAGCTACTGGTAATTTAATTGTTTTTTTTTTGTGTGTAAATAAATACATTATTTTATTGTTTTAAGATGAAACACAGACATCTTTGCAATTGCCGTTTAGAATTCAGCAAAGTACAATTCCTAAAATTTTAAAAGAAACCATTCCAGTCCTGTATAACACTTTAAATGAAGAATTTTGAAAGTTTCCTTCAAAAGAGGAAGGAAGATTGGCTTAAAATATCAGATGATTTTTACAAAATGTGGGGTTTTCCTAACTGCATTGGAGCAATTGATGGTATGTTAAATTTTTTTTTTTGATAATGAAAAACATTTACTCTTTTAATATTTATTTTATTTATTTTTAATATAAAGAACTTCATTTATGTAATTAATAACCAACATTTGTAAATTTTAGGTAAACATTGTAAAATAAAGCCTATGAAAAAATTTGGATCTAATTATTGGTGTTACAAAGGAGAACACTCGTTTGTATTGATGGCTATTTCTGACGCAAATTACATATTTATATATGCAGACGTTGGTGTAAATGGTCGTATTGGTGATGCCGGAATATGGGTGAAGTCAGATTTGAAATATGTTATTGAAAAAAAAGAAGTATGTATTCCGCAATCAGCAAACTTGCCTTCTACGGAGCTCCTGGAACCTGCACCAGCCAATTTAGCCCGGCCCAAAAATACTTAGGGGATAATTTACTAAAATTTAATTAGAAATTTATTCCGTAGGAAAAAAATTTATTAATGTCAACTAGTAAAAGCTATTAACAAATTATCTAGCTTCAACCTGAACCTACACCGGACGCACCGGGCACGAAAAAACATTGCGGAATATTTACTAAAATTTAATTAGAAATTTATTATGGTAGAATTAATTTTATTAACCTCCCCTGAAAAAAGTTATAAACAAAATTATCTAGCCTCAACCTGAACCTACACCGGACACGAAAAAACCTTGCGGAACAGTTACTAAAATTTAATTAGAAATTTATTCCGTAGGAAAAAAATTTATTAATGTCAACTAGTAAAAGTTATTAACAAAATTATCTAGCCTCAACCTGAACCTACACCTGACACGAAAAAACCTTGCGGAACATATATTAAAATTTAATTATAAATGTATTACGGTAGAATTAAATTTATTAACCTTGTTAAGTGACATAGCACGAGAAATAAAACGAATCGTTTTTCTCAGTTACATTAACAATATAAGTCGAAGGATTCTGCCCTCTCATGAGAAGAGAGAAAGCAATGTAAAGTCTGCCCGTATTTATTTTCCCCTAAACAGACTTCACGAAGTTACACTGAAAACAATAGCCGTTGGCCGAATGTGTACAACGTAGCGTGAGCCTCAGTTGCTTCAGTGAACTTCTACTTTTGATTTTGGTGCTTTCTTTCCTATTTAGCGATTAGCCGATAAGGTAGCTTAAAACACAAAGTTTCAAGTTGAAGTGATATTTCTTTATTAAAAACCCATTTATTTTATACCCTAAAATTACATTGATTCTTATGGCTAATGGTTATTTTGCTATTTCAGCAAAAATATACTTATGTGGAAATATTCAATATTTAATTATTATTTATTATAAAGTTATTTACCTTTAAATTGCATGAGTTTTGTTTATTAAAACAGGATATTATTTAACTGGCAAAGCCAAAATAATATCGTCCAAATACAAACATCAACGCTTCCAGTTTTTATATTGGACAAATATATAATATTGGCACAAGAGCCATAGAAATATAATATCCGAATATATTTAAACACAACATATGGCGCATCCGGTTAACCAAGAACTACGTCTCTTGGTAGAGCCATTATAATTTTTTTTGGACCAGCATTCGAATTCTTTTTGGGGAAGACCAAAAAAAAATAAATCAGGATTTTTTTTCACGGACAACAACTATATAGAAGTACGAGCATCAAACAAAAGAGGAAAACAACATCGACAACATTAAAAAGAGAAAGCAGCAGTAAAGTACGTGATCGTGATATACAAAAATGTTGTAAAAAAAACACCCTGACATTGCGTGAAGCAAAAAAGGCATAAGCAACACGCAATTTTGCGTAGCTTTTGTTTAAAATTGCAGAATTTTTGTTGTTTTTTTTTCTCCGGATAATCATTGTATTTTTTTTTAACAAATAGATGCATAAATAATTTTGAAAAAAAATTGTCTTAAATTAATTTTTTAATATGTATATACAAATAGGTGTATAACTATTTTTTTTTAATTCATATTGATTCATATCAAGTTAAATTAAAAATGGATATACACAAGTAGTTATTTTTTTTGTAATTTTGTAGGAAGGTTTTTGTTTTGATTTAGTTTTTTTTCCTCTTGTATTTAATGTATAACGTATTTTTTTGTATGGGGCAAAATTTATTTTGTATATATTTTGTTTAAATAAAATATATCTTTTGTATTAAAAAGAAAGGGATATAAACATGTAAAAGAAATTTTTCTTCAAAGAAAGACAAGCAGTTTGAAAAATGCTGCAAAACGATAGAAATTTAACACAGAAAAGTTCATATTAGGATAGAGAGTAGAATGATTTTTTCTGAATAAATTTTTTTTTTTTTAGAATAATTTTTTTTAGAATTTAAAAATTTAAGAGTAAAATTTTTTTTGGGAATAAATTAATTAAAGAAAACATAGTTATTTAAAGAGAGTTTTTTTTATAGATATAATAAAATGTGGTTCATATATATATATGTAAATGTGTAAAAGTCTATTTTTAAAAAAAAATATAATATAATAAATAAATTACATTTCTCCTTCATTTTTACTAATTTTTTTTTTAATTTTTTAAAGTTTGTTATTTAAATTATTATTTAGATTTCCTGATACATTTTTTCTAAACAAGTTGTAATTAGTATTTTGTCAATTACAATCTGTATTTATGTCGAATGAAAATAATAAACCAAGTAGGTTTAATAGATTTGTAGATTCCATATCGTTTATAAATAGAAGTCCGTCTATTTCGGTGAGTTTAGAGGAGAGCAGGATTGTCGAAATTAATAATCCCATTGCCTCCACCCCACAAATAACAGAAAAAGTACCTGGTACTAGTGTAAATAAAAAAAAGTAACTTTTAGCGAGGTAGGAAAACCATCTAGGAAGGTGTGCGACAAAATAAAACGTAATCGAGACGTTACCATTAGAAATAAATAATAAAAAGGAAGTTATAAAAAGTATAAAAAACGAGTTTTTAAATAAAATAGATTTGGAGAAAAGTAGAGTAGAAATTACTGAAAAGTTGAAGGAAGAGTTGAAAAAAGTTGATGAAGAAACAGTTAATAAGGAAACTGAAAAAAATATAATGCAAATTAAAACAAAGGAAGTGATAGAAAATTTAAAAAACGAGTTTTTAAATAAAATAGATTTTGAGAAAATTAGAAAAGAAGTTACGAAGAAAGTTTATGAAGGAACAATTATTAAAGAAAATGAAGAAATTAAAAAGGAAATTAAGCGAAAAACAAAGGAAGAAGAAATTATAATACAAGACCGTTCAAATCATGGTATTTTAGAACCAAAACAGAAGTTAGATGTTCCAACTACATTAGAAAATACAAATGAAGCTGACATACCTTTTACAAATAATGGAAAAAATATTACTGATGATAAATTAGGAGAAATGAAATTAAAAATTAACAATTTTTTTAAAGAAGAAAAAGAAATTAATGAAGTTAAAGTATATAATAATATTGAAGAAAATGAAGAAATGAAAAATGAAATTCGTAGTGATAAAGTTGAAGAAATTAATGATAATTATGATAATGAAATAAACAAAGTTAATAATAATGAAAAGAATTTAATGAAACAGAATTTATTGAAAATCAGTAATTGTAAATCAATACAAACAAATGAAGGTATTGAAAAAAGTAATAACGAACATAAAACACCACGTCACGTATACGCAAACGTAATTATTGTAAATAGAGTAGAAATTCCGCAAGTAAAAACCAAAACATTAATTCATAGTTTTGGAAAAACAATGTTAGAAAATAAAGAATCAATGCGAAACAACATAATAAATAAATTAACACCTCAATTAAAAAAGTTACATCCACGTACGTTCCCTAGCGTAATACAAAGGAACTACAAATACTTTCGTAAACATGCAGACGTTATAAACGCGGGGTACATAGTAACGATAAAATGGCATCAAATCCACGGACTTATTTATTTAAAGTTTAATCGTAAATTAAGACAATTTTGGGGTAAATTTAGGTTTATATGATACATTAGAAAAATATAATAACTTAGTAATCATAGGATATAGATTAATTTAAAAAGAAAAAATTGCATAATTTTAGGTGTAAAACAAAATTTTTATTTAGGACAAATGTAACATGGAAATTTCAATTACTAATAATTTTGTCTGTTAATTTGAGGAAATGAAGGAAGGATTTATTTTTAAAGAGAATGTATTTACTTTCCCTTTTATGAATTCACACTTCCAGTATATAGGTATATTTCGTCGGTCGGCTGGAAGAAGTGACCAAGTGAAAATTTATAGTTCGTGGCAAATGCGAATATACTTTTTCGCAAACTTAAAATGTAATTTAAATTATACAGACGTAGTCTAGTATAAAATACACTATGCTTAATGGTATATATTTTTACGGTTTTTAAGTAGACTTAATTTATTTTTTAAAAATATTTAGACTCTTATGGTTTTTGAAGAATTTAGGAGTTAGTCAATTCTTCGTGCAGAATTTTACTAGCTTTTGTTCTATTGGTCAAAAAAGATTGATAAACACACTAGACAAAATTAATTATATTAGCTTAAAAAATTACAATAAAGAAGATTTATTTAATAAACGGAATATTTTTTATTGAATTATAATGAAAAATTACAGAATTTCAATGAAAAATAATGTTTTTCCATACTAAAAAATAAAATAACATAATAAAAAATAATTAACACACTTTAGTTCATTTCGTATAAAATAATAACATAAAAAATAAAGAAACATTGAATAATAAATAAAAATAATTAAATAAATATTTAATATTTGCTGGTAAAAAAACTGAATAATATATTTTATTCAGAGTCTTCGCTATCGGACTCAAAATGCGGCTCAGGAGCTCGATCTTTTTTGTTTTTCACGGCTGGTAAACCATAGTACCATGAATGAAATTCTTCGGGTATAGCACCTTTTTCACACAACTTAATTAGGTCAGATTTTTTTGCAGCAGATATTGGTAATTCAGCTTTATAAAGACCGCTTAGATTTGAAGGAATTTCTATTGTTGTTTTACGGGTTATTTTGTTACCAATTTCAAGTTTGGTAAAGTTTTTATCAGAATAATTGTATTTGTATAGTATTGTTCTTGGGGTTTGCTTTTCAAATCTCAAGCATTTAATTTTAAGCCATTGAATTTTATTGCCATGCTCGTCCACCGTTCTATTTTTTATCATATTTAGGGCTAACGCTTTCAGATCTAACATATCACAGAATTTTAGTTCGTGTACTTCATATGGATCTATTTCTTTATTTCTTCCTCTTTTTGAACGAGCCATTTTAAAGATGTTAATCCAGTCATGCAAGGTATAAACTGCAACATATTTTTTAGCCCTCTCAATTGCACTGTGCATTGAATCAGCCTCCATATGCGAGTGACCTGACTCCATAAAATTATGCTGAATTGCATCGATATTTGGTAGTTTTTCTGTGATAAATAGAAATAAAGCTGCTATGTACTGGTTTCTATTTTGTCCACTACAGCTATCAGAAAACAGTGAAATGTTTTTTACTGTTTCTGGTAGTTTCTTAATCCAGTTATACAAAGCAGTGCCTATTTCGCAACTGCCGCGTTGTCCGTTAATCTCAGTCCAAGTAAAACAGTATGCTCTATTTGGTGTAGCAGCTTCATAGATGGTAAGATTATAGACGCATAGTTTTCGACTATAATACATAGGTGACACGTCTGAGGAAGGAATCTGCAAAACACTTTGCAAATCAAAAGTTGCTGAAACAAAGCTTTCATTTACACGTTCCTTATCAAATTGTTTAGCTTCATTAGCTTCATCTCTTCGTTTACGGTGAGCCAAATAATCAGCTTCGTTTTCTTTGGTTTTTCCAAACTTTTCGCAAATAAGACACAAGTCTTTTTTTGGCTTAAAAAAAGATAAATTGTAGTTATTGCAAAAGAACCGCCTATAAGTTGTTTCACTTGGAGCTTGAGTATTATTTGCCAACGACTCCAAGAACAAATCATACATCTTTCTGATAGAAAGATTTGAATCCAAATATTTTCTTTGCGAGTACTTTCGACAGTAATGCGACTCGACAACTGGAAAACTTTCAATATGGGATTTCATAGCGTCCATTAAAAAAGTTGAAGTTTTATTTTTTGGCGCAAAGTGACCGCGATTATCATCTTTGATGCACATTCCAGTTTCACCCACATTTTTTAATGCATTATCTACGGGCCCATGGCTTATGGAAAGGGTTTTTAAATAAAAAGCTTTGCAAACCCTATGGTCACATAAAATGTATTGTCGAGATTTTCTTTCTAAAGTTACACCTACCGATGCTCTACGACGTTTAACAGGTACTTCATGTACACATTTTAATATAAAATCCTTTTGTCTGCTATAATCTAATTTCCAAAAATCACGACAAAGTTTTTCTCGATCTATTTCATTTATTTTGGTGTTACATTTAAAATGACATTTGCTGCAATCAATTGGCTTTGGTATTTTTGCCGGTCTTGCTGCACCTTTTTTCGAAATATATGGTAAACCAGATTTTTTTTTTTCTTTATTAACATTTTCTTTCCAATTTTTAAAATTGGGTATTTTCTTACGACGATTTTGTTTTCCAGTCGATTTATTGTTATCTTCACTTTCGCTAGAATCGGAGCTCTCATTAACTGGTGGTGGCAAATATTCATCGCTACTATTCGAAAAATCTGAAAAATCCAATTTAGCTTCTTCGGGCTGAGAAAATGATGTTGAGGGAGTTGGCTCTGCATTTATTTTATGTGATGCTAAAAATGTTTTTTTTGTTATATATAATGTAATTTATTAGGTTATTGTCTTACTTTCAATGTTAGCTTCTTCTGGTGTAGATAATACTATGTTTGAAAATACTGCATCTTGCCGAACATCTTGATTTTCTTCATTATTTGCAGGCACTAAATTTTTTTACATAATTTTAATGTTGATGAATGGAAAAAAAATAAGGTCAAAAAAGGAATTTGCGGATTTAACAATGAAACCAGGCAACTAGCTCCCATTTTTCACCTTATTATACTATATTTAAATTTTTCATACTTACCGTTAGTTCCTATTTGTTTTTTAAGGCACAATTCTAATAATAATTTTCCTCTAGATAACGACATTGCACTACACTTATAATATTTAAAACTAAGAACGTCTGTATTCTACAAAAATAAAATTCACAGTAACTTTACATCCAAAAATTTCCCCGAAAAACATCAATAATAACTGCTTTCAAAAATCTTGTCAGAACATGCAAACGTTTTTAGGTGACTAAGTAACTTTCAATGAAAATAAAATTCAGGAAAAAGTGACCAAAGTACTTTGGTCAATTTTTCCTACAACAAAAAAGGAAGTAAATGGAGTTAGTAATTTTTGCCTTCTCAATTTTTATACTTTCTTTGTATAATGTGGACTTAGTATTATTTGCATGTTGAAGACTTTGAATTTTTTACTACAAATATGATATAAACAGAAAAAAGCCATTTTGGCGCTTGGTCACTTCTTCCAGCCGACCGACGATTTATTTATATATATATATATATATATATATATATATATATATCTCCTCACCTGGCGGCTTGACCGATTGAGCTCAAATTTGGAAGTTGAGCTCGTGCCATCAATGGCTTGGTACCATATAAATTTGGGGCCTTTTTGATTATAGGGAAGGGGGCGCGGAGGGCTGTTTAATTTTTGAATGTACCAAAAAAACCATGTGGGGTATCAACTGAAAGGTCTTGACGAGTACATCTCATTAGACGGTGGTCCGGGGGGCGCCGTGGGTCATATCGGGCGCAAATCGGGGCAATGTGGGACCCCATAATACAAAAAATCATGTGGGGTATCAAATGAAAGGTCTTGAGAGTACATCTCATTGAGCGGTAGTCCGGGGGGCGCCGTGGGTCATGTCGGGTCCAAAACGGGGGAATGTTGGGCTCCATAATACAAAAAATCATGTGGGGTATCAAATGAAAGGTCTTGACGAGTACATCGCATTGAGCGGTAGTCCGGGGAGCGCTGTGGGTCATGGCGCCCAAAACGGGGGCAATGTTGGGCTCCATAATACAAAAAATCATGTGGGGTATGAAATGAAAGGTCTTGACGAGTACATCTCATTGAGCGGTAGTCCGGGGGGCGCCGTGGGTCATGTCAGGCCCAGAACGGGGCAATGTGGGGTCCATAATACAATAAAACATGGTATCAAATGAAAGGTCTTAACGAGTACATCTCATTGAGCGGTATTCTGGGGGCGCCGTGGGTCATGTCAGGCCCAGAACGTGGGCAATGTGGGGTCCATAATACAATAAAACATGTGGGGTATCAAATAAAAGGTCTTGACGAGTACATCACATTGGGCGGTAGTCCGGGGGCGCCGTGGGTCATGTCAGGCCCAAAACGGGGTCAATGTGGGGTCGATAATACAAAGAAACATGTGGGGTATCAAATGAAAGGTCTTGACGAGTACATCACATTGGGCGGTAGTCCGGGGGCGCCGTGGGTCATGTCGGGAACGGGGACAATGTTGGGCGCTGGAATACAAAAAATCATGTAGGGTATCAAATGCAGGGTCTTGGAGAGTAGATCTCAATGGGTGGTAGTCCGGGGAGCGCCGTGGGTCAAGTGGGGCCCAAAATCAAAAAAATCATTTTGGGTATCAAATGAAAGGTTGTGAAGAGTACATCTTGTTGCTTAGTCCATAGGTCAAACGGGCCCAAAACCAGTTAACAGAAAATTTATTACTTTCCCTTTTATGAATTCACTCCTCCAGTATGTCGTATTGTCGGTATCTCCTCACCTGGCCATAACTCTGAAACGGCGGGACAGATTGAGCTCCAATTTGGAAGGTGAGCTCGTGTCATCACATGATTGGTGCCCTAAAAAAAGGTCTTGAAGAGTACATCTCATTGAACGGTAGCCCGGGGGGCGCTGTGGGTCATGACTGGCTCAAAACGGGGTCAATGTTGGGCCATATAATACAAGAATCATGTGGTATCAAATGAAAGGTCTTGACGAGTACATCTCATTGGACGGTGGTCCGGGGGCGCCGTGGGTCATGTCGGGCGCAAATCGGGGCAATGTGGGGCCACATAATACAAAAAATCATGTGGGGTATCAAATGAAAGGTCTTGACGAGTACATCACATTGGGCGGTAGTCCGAAAGCGCCGTGGGTCATGTCAGGCCCAAAACGGGGGCAATGTTGAGCTCCATAATACAAAAAATCATGTGGGGTATCAAATGAAAGGTCTTGACGAGTACATCTCATTGAGCGGTAGTCCGGTGGGCGCCGTGGGTCATGTCAGGCCCAGAACGGGGGCAATGTGGGGTCCATAATACAAAGAAACATGTGGGGTATCAAATGAAAGGTCTTGACGAGTACATCTCATTGAGCGGTAGTCTGAGGGCGGCGTTGGTCATGTAGGAGTTAAAACGGGGGCAATGTTGGGCCCCATTATACAAAAATAATGTGGGGTATCAAATGAAATGTCTCCGACAGTACATCTCAATGGGCAGTAATCCGGAGGCGCCTTGAGTCATCTCGGGCCCAAAACTGGGTAATGTGGGGCGCTATCATACAAAAAATCATGTGGGGTATCAAATGAAAGGTTTGACGAGTACATCACATTGGGCGGTAGTCCGGGGGCGCCGTGGGTCATGTCAGGCCCAAAACGGGGTCAATGTGGGGTCCATAATAAAAAGAAACATGTGGGGTATCAAATGAAAGGTCTTGACGAGTACATCACATTGGGCGGTAGTCCGGGGGCGCCGTGGGTCATGTCGGGAACGGGGACAATGTTGGGCGCTGGAATACAAAAATCATGTAGGGTATCAAATGCAGGGTCTTGGAGAGTAGATCTCAATGGGTGGTAGTCCGGGGAGCGCCGTGGGTCAAGTGGGGCCCAAAATCAAAAAAATCATTTTGGGTATCAAATGAAAGGTTGTGAAGAGTACATCTTGTTGCTTAGTCCATAGGTCAAACGGGCCCAAAACCAGTTAACAGAAAATTTAGTACTTTCCCTTTTATGAATTCACTCCTCCAGTATGTCGGTATGTCGGTATCTCCTCACCTGGCCATAACTCTGAAACGGCGGGACCGATTGAGCTCCAATTTGGAAGGTGAGCTCGTGTCATCACATGATTGGTGCCCTAAAAAAAGGTCTTGAAGAGTACATCTCATTGAGCGATAGCCCGGGGGGCGCCGTGGTTCATGTCGGGCGCAAATCGGGGCAATGTGGGGCCCCATAATACAAAAAATCATGTGGGGTATCAAATCAAAGGTCTTGACGAGTACATCTCATTGAGCGGTAGTCCGGGGGGCGCCGTCGGTCATGTCGGGTCCAAAACGGGGGCAATGTTGGGCTCCATAATACAAAAAATCATGTGGGTATCAAATGAAAGGTCTTGACGAGTCCATCTCATTGAGCGGTAGTCCGGTGGGCGCCGTGGGTCATGTCAGGCCCAGAACGGGGGCAATGTGGGGTCCATAATACAAAGAAACATGTGGGGTATCAAATGAAAGGTCTTGACGAGTACATCTCATTGAGCGGTAGTCTGAGGGCGGCGTTGGTCATGTAGGAGTTAAAACGGGGGCAATGTTGGGCCCCATTATAAAAAAATCATGTGGGGTATCAAATGAAAGGTCTCCAACAGTACATCTAAATGGGCAGTAATGCGGAGGGCGCCTTGAGTCATCTCGGGCCAAAACGGGGTAATGTGGGGCCCCATCATACAAAAAATCATGTGGGGTATCAAATGAAAGGTCTTGAAAAGGACCGCTTGTTGAGTACTCCGAAAGGTACTATGGGGTCTTGTGGGACCCATAATGCAAAAAGACATGAGGTATCAAATAAAATGTATTGAAGAATACATCTCGTTGCGCCGTCCGTTGGGCTTCGTAATTCATGTTAGGGCCCAAAACCTGTGTCATGTGGGGGCCCATCATAAAAAAATCATGTGGGCATCAAATGAAAGGTCTTGAAGAGTAGTCCGAGCAGTAACCTGGGTGATGTGGAGCCAATTATACAAAAAACATGTGGGGCACCGAGGGCCATGGAAGGCCCAAAACATCGGCCACATTTGGAATTCCAAATCGTGGGCCATGAGGAGCTCAAACAAATCATTCCCAAGTTGTCAAAGTATTTAAATATTTTTAGTCGGTCAAATTAATAAATATTTGACCGACTAAAAAGTGTAAAATAAAAAATATAAATAAAAAAAAGTTTTTTAAAAATACTTTCCCTTAAAGAAATATTCAACTAAAAAGTAATAAACAAGCAAATAATACCACATCAATGTACTTTCCCGTTGAGTTTTAGCCCTGTCAGCAATAGTAAGGGAAAGTAGACTTTATCAGAATTAATGCCATTTATAAGGAGGTGAAAGGAAATTATTGTTTAATATTAATAAGAGAATAAAGAAAATTGAAGAATTGTTTAAAAATAGAGACAATGAATTGTAAAATGATTAAAAATTAAAATTGAAGAATTGAG
The DNA here is from genome assembly GCA_949752835.1 of Empis stercorea. Taxonomy (NCBI): domain Eukaryota; kingdom Metazoa; phylum Arthropoda; class Insecta; order Diptera; family Empididae; genus Empis; species Empis stercorea. The sequence continues at coordinate 36,107,651 of OX457089.1, forward strand.
ATACAAAATTATTAAATGTAAAATTGTTATGAAAAGAATTGAAAAGTTATTGAAAAGAATTATAGAAATTATATTTAAAAATTTATTAAAACAAATTGTTAAAATGTATAAATTTAATACATAAATATATAAATATAATTGTTTTAGGGAAACGACCAGCGGCGGCTCGTCATATTGGGCAGGGTGGGCTAAGCCCAACCTGAATTTACAAGAAAATGTTACAAAATATTCAGTTAAAATATATTATAAAAATGAGCAAAAAAAATTCAAATTTTTTTTTTAAATAAATGTCATATAATATACGTGTATATAATTTTTTCCATCGAAATTCGTACACCACCGCTGCGAAATACAATATGTATATAAAAATATAATCAAAAATCTAAATATGAATATGAACGCTAAGATACAAAAATATATTATACTAAGCCTACATAACTTTTTCATTATAAAAATACAACTACTCTTTTCTCTTTACTTCAGGGGCTAATTGAAATTTGCCCACCTTATTATACTAATTTTATACAAAACAATTTTGCGTATGTGTTGAATTTTGTATGGATCAGGCTGGGCTAATTTAAACTAGCCCACGAAGACCACGTGTTCCCCATAGAAATGCGAAATATTTGTAATTGCTATATGATTTTCAGAATTTTATTTTTTTTTCTATGGAAGAAAATTATTAGAATATTTCCATTATATGAGCAAGCAATGTCAATTTTCAAATATTTTAAACCAAAATACCAGGCGCGCATATTTTATAATCAACACTATTGAGTTGAGTTATTTCCTTCTCCTATATTACAAAATTTATATTGAGAAAAATATATCATGGGATAGAAAATCTCTTGTCCATAGAAGAAATATTCCTATACTGAAAATTTGCATGAAATATTTTTCATTAAAGAAAAGAGAAATATATCATCGTGGGCTAGAAAATCGCAGCCCCTAGAACGAATAATTCCTTTGAGTAAAAATTTGCATGAAATATTTATTTCGTTATATAAATATTTTGTATTAAAAAATAAATAAATATATCTTCATGGGCTAGAAAATCGCAGCCCATAGCAAGAATTTTATCGCTTATATTTTAAATTCCCTCAGTAGACAAAAAATTATTTAATTATAGTGTGCTAACATACGAATTATAACAAAATTTTTAAAATTAGTACCAGGCGATCATAAATTTCAGAAAGTAACAATTTTATTCTTAGTTGAGAAAACTTAAGACAATTGCATACAAATATAACTATTCAAATATGTATGGAGTGTGCCATGATTTTCGTTTATTTAGCTCGATTTTTTTTGTCAATTTTTTTTTGTGTATAATTATAATATGTGATTTATTTTTCTTGTGTGCATAGCATATGCATAATGATTTATTTTAGTGGAAAGAAAATGAAAAACATATTAAGATGCCAATGTGATTAACTCACTAATGATTAGCTTAGATGCCAATGTGATTAACTCACTAAAACGAAAAATTCAAAAGGTTGTATATTTAGTAACCTCAAATCTTTGCTTTTCATAACAAAACTTTTTCCTTTAGCCCACCCAGAACTTTTGATCACGGTCCGCCACTGGAAACGACCGAGTCTAATCTCTTAAAGATAGGTGAAATTTCTTAACCAATTGTTAAGAGTGAATAATTCGGTTTTAAAAAAAGAAAATTATATTTTTTTGGTACTTAAGTTAAGTCAGAAAAATAATGAACAATGAACCATGTGACAATCAATTATTAAAGCAATTTTTTTCGTAATTTTAAATTTTTCCTTGAAGGTGACGTTCTATTCAAGAACAACCCCTTCAAGTTTCTTAAAAGGAGAGGAATGTTCTGTGTAAAAATACACATAACTATTATTTAAGAAAATCCTCAATAAAAAATTTGGTAATAAATATTTTATATAAAAAATAATAAATTAACAATATCGGTCAAACAAATATTTATTCAAATTAAAAAGTTTAAAGTATATTGTAATAAATTATAAATATTTATTACACAATAATTGTTTATTAAACAAAATTTAGTAATTCGGTCAAAGTAAAATTAAATTAAATTAATTATATCGGTCAAAATAAAAAATGCTTGGTCGACAATTTTGTTGAATAAGCTAAATTAAATTCTAATTAAAATATTCGATGACGAAATTTACGTAAAATAATTAATAATATATTGATTTGTATTTCTTACGCAATTTTGTTTAGTATAAAGAAAATTGTGTATAAAAGACATGGAATGAAATTGGAAATTTGTCCTTATTATTCTGACTATTCTATTGATCAAGCCATTCCTTTTTGAATAAGCGCTCGTTTAATTATAGTAAAAAGAATAAAGTAAAAATTGTAAATTGAAATTTAAGTTGAAATTTGTTCAGCTTTGTTTAAACAACTCTCGAAACAGTAAAGTTTTGTACAGAGTTAATGTTTAATAATAAAGCTATTCTGAACAAATAAAAGTTTTAAATTATTCAATAAATGTGGAGTTTTATTTATTAAAACAGGATATTATTTAACTGGCAAAGCCAAAATAATATTTTTTTCCAAAATCCCGTTTTTTTTTAAACCCCGTTTTTTCCAAAAGCCCGTTTTTCAAAATTTATTCATCAAATGGTTGGGTAGGAAATTTTGTTTCCAAAATCCCGTTTTTTAGCAAAAAAAGCGTCTTGACCGTGGATTGATTGATGCAAAACAAATAACACTTCGTTATACTACAATGCTAATTTTGATCTTCGGGATTTTGGAAACAGAATTTCCTACCCAACCCATTGATGAATAAATGACTAAAACATTTTCTCTTATTAAACGATCTTTATATAAGTTAACTCATCATTATGGTCTAAATTGATTGTAATATTTTATTAATAAAATCTGGAACAAGTCCCAAACATTTACATTGCTTCCCTTTTGACATTTTACATGTCCGTTGTACGTTCAGGTTGAGTCTAGATAATTTTGTTTATCCTAAATGTTCCGCAGGGTTTTTTCGTGCCGGGTGTGTCCGGTGTAGGTCAGGTTGAGGCTAGATAATTTTATTTATAACTTTTTTCAGGGGCGGTTAATAAATTTAATTCTACCGTAATATATTTCTAATTAAATTTTAGTAAATGTTCCGCAAGGTTTTTTCGTGTCAGGTGTGTCCGGTGTAGGATCAGGTTGAAGCTAGATAATTTTGTTTATAACTTTTTTCAGGGGAGGTTAATAAAATTAATTCTACCATAATAAATTTCTAATTAAATTTTAGTAAATATTCCGCAAGGTTTTTTCGTGCCCGGTGTGTCCGGTGTAGGTTCAGGTTGGAGCTAGATAATTTGTTAATAACTTTTACTATTTGACATTAATAATTTTTTTTCCTACGGAATAAATTTTAGTAAATTATCCCCTAGGTAATTTTGGGCCGGGCTAAATTGGCTGGTGCAGGTTTCAGGAGCTCTTCTACGGTGACGCCGTCACCATATACATTTCTTTCTTTGGCATCCTGGCAAATCATTTTCAAGTTTTATTTTCACCAATTTATAGAGAGACAGTGGAAGCTATAAAAGTAGTTTTAGCATGTATATGTTTACATAATTTTCTAAAAACAGATACCGTAAATAATGGTAGTAATTATGATGTTATTGACGAAAATGAAATTGATCATCTTATACATGAGAATTACTCATCAAGCAACAACAACACAACTACTAGAGTTGGAAGGTACAACAAATCAGCACAGCAAATTAGATTAACACTGCAAGAATATTTTGAAATTTTCAATAAAGATATTTTATTGAAATAACAAAAATTTCTTATAAAAATTGTAATTTTTATTTAAAAAAAAATTGTAAAAAAGAAATAAATTAAATACATAAGTTAATTTTATACATTTATGTTCTTTTTTATTCTTTCTCTCTGATCTTTATTATATTTCAGTATAGTTTCTAGTATATCATTTTTGGAATCTATTCTTAAATCTTAGTCTAATTTTTCCATTTCATCTTCAATAAATTCGGCAAAAATGAATGAAGAGTTTCGTTCCGAACTATTGCTCGATAAAACTTGCTGCAGTTGATTATTTGATTGTATAAGTTTCTCACCCAATAAACTTAAATCAGATTGCTTATTTGCACTAGCACTTCTAATTTTTCTTTGGCAGTGAGTCGGTTTTTTATTTGTACATGCTGAAGTTGATGAATAAAATGAACCTGATGGTTCTGGTGATGATACTACTTCATTTGAAATAATTTTAATTCGGCTGCCTGATGATGGTGCTGCTGTTGTTGCTGCTGTTGTAGACGAAGAGGATATATTTATAAATTCACTCATGAATTCATCAATCGAATCATTTAAAACTTCTTCTTCATAAACATTTTGATAGTTGGTCAATATCTGAAAGAAAATTATAATTATTTATTTATTTTTCAATTTATAAAACAATCGGTGCTGATCTAACTTGTTTTTACCTCTAAATTTCTATTATGAAAATTATTTACAGATGGCATTGGCTCAACTGTTTCTTTAAAAAAATCCATTTTGTCATAATATTTCCATTGTGAATAATTTTCAATATCTTCTGTCCCAGCACCACTTTTTTTAATTTTAAATTGTTTCTGCACTAATATGGTAGCTTTTCATAGTCTTCCTTTTTTTTAGAACTTCGCCTATAATAATAATTATTATGTATGAATAAATATTAAATCTCAAAACTTCCTATATGTTAAAAACTCGCTTCCTTCACTGAACTCTTTTGCTTCATATATTGAAAATATATTTCTTCATATTTTGAAAATACATGAAGCACATGTATTGAAAATATATGAAGCTATGTAGTGCTGTCTAAATTTGCAAAAAAAAATTTTCGAGATTTTGATTTTTCTTGACGTCTTAGATGTCAGGGAATCAGAATCAGCAAAAAAAAATCCGTGTCCGCCGTACGCCGTACGCAAAGTAAAAATACACTTTTATAAGCACTCGTGCGATTTCTACAAAAATCGCAACATATATAAAGTAAGGATGGAAATTTATGTATAAGGTATCCTTTTTTGAACAGTTTCCCTGGAACCCCCCCTCGAGGAGCGTTGAAAATGCGCAATTTTGTGCACATAAAAAAATACCCCTAAATATAGTCGGATCTTTACATTGTTTCACAGGTATATGTATAGACGCCATATAAAGAAGGTTGTAAAAATTTGGAGCCCTAGGTCCTCGCCCCCTATTATATAGTAATATTAAAACAAAAATTTTGAAAATTGAAATGGCTATAAAACAAGTTTGATTTCATATAAAACATTGTTACTTCTAACATAGATGCAACAGGTAAGTGCATTTCGATTTCATATAAAAAATTTACCCCCACCTTCTTAAAATGGGTGACGGGGCTTATGTATGAAAAAAGCTACATCCCTTCAGCGGGAAAATGAATTGCAAAAATGAGAAATTATGTTCTTAAATATACTATGTTACATATTATGCATTAAAATCAGCCTTATACCTTTACCCCCCTTGATTTTACAGGTGAAATAATTTTTATGGGACAATTAAAATTGAATATTTGATATTTAAAATGGTTATAAAATATGCCACATTTAAGATAGCATCTTATATTTTTAAAGTTAGGTATAATAAGTTGGTGTCTTTCAAAATTAATTTTTTTGCCCTTTCCCTTTTATTATGGGTGAGGGGGTAAGTTTATGAAAGAGGCTGCAGCACCTCAGCGGGGGACTGAATTGAAAAACTGAGAAACCATTTTCTTAAATATACTATTGTACATCTTGTGCGAAAAATTTAGTTCCCTACCTGCAACCCCCTCTAAGTTACATACTTGAAATGTTACATTTCAAAATTTATTATTTAGTTTATGAAAATTGAATTTTTGGTATTTAAAATGGTCATAAGATATGCCACATTTAAGATAGGGTCTTTTATTTTGTAAGTTAAGTCTAATAGATTGGTGTCTTTCGAAATCATTCAAAATTTTCACCCCTTTCCCTTCTCATATGGGTAAGGGGGTATATCTATTAAACAGGCTGCAACACCTCGGCGGGGGACTGGATTGAAAAATTTATAGAATAAAAACATATATATGTATATATATTACCTTTCGAGTATTTAGTATAAATATAGTATTACAAATTCGAGTAGCTACTTATTGTAAAAACTTGATTGTAATTTTAAATTGTACCACATTGCGAGTTTTGTAAAAAATCATATTTTTTATTTAAATCTTCGTTTTCACTAAATCCTAGGTATATCAAAAGGGTATATGAAGCACTCTTCCAACTTGGCAGCCTTTTTTAATTTATCTACTATATCACACCAAACAAACTAATTGTTTCTTCCTTCATTTTTAAAAGCTACGCAGCTTTGGTTGCATAATAATTCATTTTCTCTCACTTTTTCAAGTAAAAAATTAGTTTTTTCATCACTCCAAATATTTTTTGCCGCCATAATAAAATTTTAATTTTTTAATAACAAACACAATATATTTTACACCATAAAAACACGAACAAATATCTTTGACAGATTAAAAAACAAAAACAATATATTTGACAGCATCAATACGACACTATAGTTGTCTCTCATTGAAAAATATTTGTGTTTCAGTCGCAAAAAGAGACATTTTTTGGATTTTTTCAAGCCATTATCATAACATCGTTATAAAAAAACCAGCGAAATCAGGCTATTATTATTTAAATTATAAAAAAACCTTCAGTGTTGTGTTGATGGCTGTTGTTAACGGAGATAGCGAATTTATTATGGTAGATATTGGTACAAATGGTAGAATATCTGATGGTGGTGTATTTGGTAATACAAAGTTTTTCCAAAAACTTCAAAATAAAGAATTGAACATCCCTCAATCTGAAGTTATTTATCCTACTGGAATAGAGTTACCATACGTGTTTGTAGGTGATGATGCGTTTGCTTTGAGGGAAGATTTTATGAAGCCATTTAATAGTACCAATTTATCAGCACAACAGGAAATATTTAATAAGACACTCAGTTCATCAAGAGTGAAAGTCGAAAATGCTTTTGGTATTTTGGCAGCTAGGTTTAGAGTATTATTAACCACAATAGCTGTTTGCCCAGAAAAAACTACAAAAATAGTTCTTGCTTGTTGTTATTTACATAATTTCCTTAAAAAAAGAAGAGGTATTTTGTATTCAGACACATCACATTCTAGAAGCTCGCAACCACAATCAGGAAGCTCGCAATACCAGGATACATTAATAGAACTGCAAGCATCAACTTCAAGAAATTCATCAATACAGTCAAAAGAAATTCGAACTAATTTTTCTGTAGTTCTAAATTCTTTAAATGGTAAAAAAAGTATAATTTTTAAACAACATTTATATATGTTAAACAAATATATTTAAAGTATTTTTATAAAAAATCATTTATTTTTCTATTTCAGTTAATAATGTATAAAATTATATTTATTACAAAAAACACCATCATCAATCACGACCAAATTACAACAATTTATTATCATTATCAAACATTTATTTTAAAAAAAATTATTATCAAACCATTTATTGCATCAAATGACAGGTCACTTCCACTGATTTTTCAAGATATAAACAAAAACCGAAAAAATTTTTTAATATAATAAAATATTATAATTAATTAAACACAATGCTTACCAAAGGTTGATTTATTTTAAATAGAATTATTAATTAGATTATTTTTTGTTTTGCTACAACTAAATCCTAAACTCAGCATAATTTTATGATTGTGAAAAAACTCAAACTTTAGTACTTCAAACTGGCAATGAAATAAATGAAATTGAAAATACTGGATTTTGTAATAATCAACCAACAATATATGTTGGTAATTGGGTAATAATAGATTCATTGTACAAGTGACAACACGAAATATACGATTACTTATTACAAAGTACCTCAGGTATTTTTACAACCAAATATGATGATCTGTCAACATCAACAATGAGTTCAAGCAGAGGCTATGGAATTAGTAAATTAACATATATAAAAGCTGAACCAAATATGAAAATCGAAGATGAGGAAAATTTACTTTATGGTGAAAGCGGAAGTGCTTTTAAAATGAATACTCTAAGTTAAATTATCGAATTTCTTATACCTTAATTTTTAATATATTTAAACAAATTACAAACCTTTACAATAATGAATTGTAATTTACATATTTTTTACAATTTCAGATGGTTGACATGGCATTTTGATCTAAAAGTAAAAATTCGGAATGGTGGAGACGTTTTTATCAACCAATTAAACCTTCATTTTGCTTATTTGCAACTAAAGATAATGGAAATTTAGAAATTTATTCTATGCCAGATTTAAAATTGCTATATCTCGTACACAATGCTAATTATGTAATTGTTGAACTATGGTGTTATGGTTATCTTTATTTTTAGTTAAATCTAAAATTACATCTTTTGATCGAGTGTATTGAGTTGGTGAAGGTGTGAGTGGCGTTGATGATCTTGACGACATAAACGGCGAATTACTAAAGTTGCACACCGATGGAAACGTAGACACAACATTTAACGACAATTGGTTGAATTGTCCTAAAATAAAAATTTCGTCTATGGCTTTTTTTGCAAAAATTTTTTGCGATGCAGACAGTTTACGATAGGATAAAACCCATAAATCTGCAAAAATTTCTGCTTCATCCTTAGTTTTGTTGATAACTTTTAAATGTTCCACGGCAGTTTCTAAAAATTCTTCTTTTGAACCGCTCATTTTGCGATTGGAACATTTTTTTTTTGCTGTTAAATCATGAAACTGAAATTTAATATTATTATTATATTTAATATTATAAAAAATGGAAAACGTTTATATATATGTACTTCAATTTCTTCAATGTTATCATCAGAATCCATTGTTGATGTTCCGGAAATGGAAATTTCATTATCCTTTAAAAAAAACAGCGTATCAAAATACCATAAAGATGGCAAATAAATGTCATCTGCTCCAGCACCAGATTTTTTGCTTTGTTCTTTTTTTTTAGTTCACGCCGGTAACACGATCTAATGTTTGTGATTTTATTTTTGAAAGATGATATTGTTGCACCGCTGTCTATTTTTAGATACGTTTGTAGTAATCTAGCCCATGCCTTATTTTTAAGGTCTTTATTTCTGTATCTTTTGCTTTTTATCTGCCATAATTCCGGACAATCTCGAAATTCTTCGAAAAATTCTCTCCAACTATCATTATTAACGACACTCATTTAATGTGATGTAATTTAATCCAATCCAACTATGTGCTCCTACATAAAATTATAATAATTCTATTAAAATTATATTATATTAATAATTTGTAGACTTACCCGTTTTTTTATATTGATATTATGTATGTTGTAAACATGTGTTTCGCATAAACATGTGTTTCTGACATAAAAAGTGAAGTAACGTCACTTTGGTTGTTCAACGGCCCCACACACAATTCAACTTCAACCGACAACCATAGGCTGTTTTTGATAATTTTTCAACTTGTTCTTCAACCATCAAAATGGTTGGACAACTGCGCTACAGACGATTCAACTTCACAATTTTTTCAACCATTTGGATGGTTGAAGAACAAGTTGGAAGACCAAGTTGTATTGTCTATGGGCAGCATTAACAAGTATATCCGCGGCTTCATTCCCAGTAATGTCGCAGTGTGCTGGTACCCCGCAGAGAGTTACTTTCCTATTTAAACATAGGTTCTGAAGTGCTAGGTAGCAATTGAGTACTACTTTCGATTTAATGTAGGCGGAGGCCAGAGCTTTGATGGCCGCCTGGCTGTCCACATAAATGTTAATGTATGAGTTTAGAGTATTGTGGATGCATGCAGTTTCAGCGGCTTTCTGAATTGCCAAAATCTCCGCTTGGAAAATACTGCACTCTTTAGGTAGTTTGAAACTAAGGTTAAGGTCTAGATCTGGGGAGTGCACTGCGGCACCAACGCCAGTATCCATCTTTGAACCATCAGTGTATAAATTATAGGTGCCGACAGGATCTGAGATTTTGTTTTCCCAGAATTGCCTGCTAGGTATGTTGGTGGTATACTTGCGATTAAGAGAACGGGTTGGGACCATGTAGTCAGTCTCCCACAGAGTGAGAGTCCGATTCTGGTATGCCAAAAGTTCCTACGAAGCGCACTTTTTGCCGCTAAGTTCCTGGCAAACAGATCAATAGGTATTAGAGAGAGTATGGTGTTTAGCGAGTCAGAGGATGTGGTCTTGAGCGCACTAGCTGATCGTTGTACCTTTTCAGACTAGCTGATCGTTGTACCTTTTCTAATTTGGATCTACACGTTCTCTTTTCTAGAGCTGGCCACCATACCATGACCCCGTAGAGCATGATTGGTCGCACAATTGCAGTGTAGATCCAGCAAGTGAGTTGAGGCTTAAGGCCCCATGATTTGCCAAAAGTACGTTTGCACACATAGAACGCATTTTTGGCTTTGAGTACCAGTTCTTCTATGTTTGGATTCCAACTTAGTTTGCTGTCAAGGATTAGACCAAGGAATTTGGTCTGCTTAGCAAGAGTAAGCGGTGTTTCATCCAATTTAGGGAGCGTAAAGTGAGGTATTTTGTATTTCCTGGTGAAGAGGACCAGTTCCGTTTTTTTCGGGTGGTTTTTCAGTCTGCTGGCCCTTGCCCATTTACTTAGTTTGTTAATAGCGCTTTGGATGAGTTCACTGATTGTGTTGAGAAACTTGCCTGTAGCAAGCACTACTACATCATCAGCGTACGCAATGGTTTTCACACCACTTTTATTTAGTGATTTTAGTATGTCGTTAAGGACAAGATTCCAGATGAGGGGTGACAGTACTCCCCCTTGAGGAGTGCCACGCACCACTTGCTTCGCAGCAGTGGCGCTACCCCACTATGATATTAACCGCCTATTATTGAGAAGGTTAGTGATCCAGTTACTGATCACTTTGCTTGTTCGAACGGTGTTTAGGGCCTTTACAATTGTATCTGTGGTGACATTGTTGAAGGCACCTTCTATATCGAGGAAAGCACCTAAGGTGAATTCCTTAAAGTGTAAGGATTTTTCGATCTCCAGCACTACCTCATGTAGTGCAGTTTCTACCGATCTTCCTTTAGTGTATGCATGTTGAGATCTAGAAAGAATATTGGGATCCAAATTACTCCTAATATGCGCGTACAGTATTCTTTCCATGGTTTTGAGCATAAATGAGGTAAGGCTTATTGGCCGATAGTCTTTTGGGTTCACGTGACTACAACAAATATAAGAGAATTAAAGTCTTGTTACGATTTTTTTAATATGGAGTTTGCACAAATAGTAAAAAATGTTCCAACTAGGTGGCTTAGTCTTTCAAAGGCTGTGAATAGAATATTATTATCTTGGCCTGCTCTTGAACAATATTTTTTAATTCAGGGAAAAGAAGAATGTGATCCATTTATTTGGCGCTTTGTAAAAACTCAAGAAAATGAAACAGAGGATGCTTTGACATCTCCTTCTTTATTGGAATTATATTTATACTTTGTTTCACATTTTCTTAATTTTATGTGCGAATCCATTTTAACTCTAGAAAAATATAATATAACATCAACTGAATTACACGATATCATTAACTCTTTGAAAATCAAACTTGAATCTCGGCTAAAAGAAAAATTTTTTGGTAGCACAGTTCGCAATACTTTAACAAAATTTAATAAAAGTCACCAAAATAAGTTTATTTCTGATGCAAGATAAGTGTACAATCGTGCTTTGACTTTCATTCATAAGTATTACGATTTTTAAAACAGCCCCATAAAAAGCTTATCAGTATTAAATATAAAAAAAACTGATCTAGAGTTTGATAATATATTGAAAATTTGTTCCATTTTAAATTTAAAAATAAATGAGGATCGTTTATATGATGAATTAACTTTAATTCAAAATAGCCATTTACAAAAACTTAGAAATGAGGAGAACAGTTCAACAGAAAAAATATGGGTGACTCTTTTTAAAACTCTTGATTTGATTGAAATTGAACATGTTGTTGGTAAAGTACTCAGTATACCTGTGAGCAATGCTTTTGTAGAACGTATTTTTTCTATAATGGAATCAACGTGGAGAAACGATAGAAATAGAATGAGAGTCGAACTCGTTAAAGCGGAGTTGTTAATTAGGATTAATTTTGATATGGACTTACAGTTTTCTTATTTATTTAGCTCAACCTGAACAAAAACTATTATTAAAAACAGCGAAGAGTGATAAAAAGTATAATTTTATGAAATAAATATATACGGTATATTTTCTATGATTAATATAGTATTTATATTTATATTCCTAATTTTGTTACAATATTAATTTAAGACTTATGAAGAATCTTAATTTGTTTTTATGTTATATTTTTATGTTATATTTTAAAAAAAGTTAATTACTTATTATTTTTATGTTTTTGTTATATTTTAAGGAAAAGTTACGAAGAAACTTAATTTGTTTTTATTGTTATGTTTTTATAAAAAAAAAAATTTTTTTTTGAGTTTATAAATGAATTTTACTAATTCTCAAGGCGAGTACTCGTCAAATGTTGGTAACCCTGTGCAGTAGCGTTCTTACATTCCATGTTCCGATTTTAATATCATTTTTCCTTACACGTTCCGTGGGTCTTGATCTACAATTCCTTTATTCGGAAAAACATGTTTTGGCAAAATGTGAATAGCGCCGTCTATCGGCCGGATTTTAAAATTCTATCAATTGCATCTGGTTCTCAATAATTCAGGCTTTCCATCGGTGATTAACCATTAAATTTCTTAGAACAACTCCATCACTTACTCTACCATTGCATCCAATATCGTAGTAGATAATTCTACAATCAGCATCAACTAAAAGCATTAAAACAATGCTATTAAATCCTTTGTAATTCCGATAGAATGCACCATCTTTATTCGTCGAACTGCAGGTCGTATGACGCCCATCTAATGCACCTAAGCATAATTGAAATTGCCATTTCATTGTAAATTGTTCTGCAATTTTTGTCCAATATTGTGTGTCTGCAAACTATACTAAAAATTTGTTTTTTAATAAGTAATATAATATTATTAACAATATTATTTTTTTGACCTTTAAATATTCATTTTTAAAATTTTATATATTGCTGAAAGTATAATTGGTACATTTACAGATAAAACCGCATATGGTAATTTTGTTTAGTAGTTTGACAAGTTTCCCCAGTTGCCAAGAATTTTAATACTGCTGCTAAATTCTCTCGTACCGGTAATATTTGGTTCTATTATAATGAATGTTTACAAAATTATATATTTGTTATTATTATTTACCATGTATCTTTTTAACCAAAAATTATATATTTTTTATTATTATTTACCATGTATCTTTTTAACCAAATCGTTTTGGAATATATTTTCGTCCATTCTTAGAAAATTCTTAAAAATTTTGAATCTTGAAGTCTTACTTCATTTGCACAAACTCATTTGAACTTTTTCTCTTTAGATTTTTCCTCCATTCTTTGATCCACTTTCTTTTCTTTACTTGTGGTTCCAAAAGGCATTGGGTAACCGTAGCCGCAGCAGTTAATAATAAAAATAGAGTTAAGGTGAAGAACTCATAATTAATTTTTTTAAATATAGTTTTTGTTTATAGTTAGAGAATCTCTTGTATAAAAAAATGCAAAGTTATTAACTGAACTAACTCAAAATGTGTTAATCACAATTAAAAAAAATAATAAAATTATTAGATATTTATCTTTTGAAATATAAAATATGCAGATAAATGTAGACAAATTAAATGGTATTAAGTAGGTTTCATATTACCTAAAATAAACAAGAAAAAGCCACAAGAGCTACTTAGTCAATATTTTTTTATTTTGTAAAATGTTGCTTTAATATTTAATAAACAAACAAAAAAACACCACAAAACTACTAGGAAAATATTTTTTTAATTTTATTTAAAAAAAAAGGCGGGAAAAAAATTTATACGAGCTCTCTATATATATATTTTTGGCATATTTATTTGACACACATGTCGAAATTATAGCAAGAAAAAATTGCCTGAGCAAGAAAATTTTCTTGCTCGGGCAATAATTCGCAGGCAATAGTTGTGCTCTTTCGCACTCACAAGAAAGAAAAAGAAAAAATATTGAACGTCACAATTATAGTGCTATAAATAGACAATGTAAATGCACTCTAATGCCAACGCTGAGCCGGAGTAGGCCAGTGCGGGAACCATCAAACTTCACTCCCCTTCCTTTTGATCATAGGGACGATTAACCTCACGGCTGCCACCCTGAACATTTTCGGCGTCGTAATGTAGTTTCCAACTGGCGGGTTCAATTTGATGGTTCGGGCATAGCTCTGTCGCTAACGGAGTTCATCTTCCGCATTGAAACTTTGGCCAAAGGAGATAGATATCCGTTAGAATGTTTGGTATTGTCGATTAATCAACTCCTCCAGGGCCATGTCGAAACTTGGTACTGGCAATACATCCGCCGACATTCGAACACGTCAGGGTTCAATCTAAAAGCGGCTATGAAAATTGAATTCGATGATGGTGTAAGCAGGTTTGGGAAACTGGAGCCAACTAAGCCACCGCCCATATAATCAGCCCTTCATGCAGATATAATTGGCAAATAAAAACCATTTTGTGTTAATATAATATAAACTTTATGCAGCACATAAAGATATAAAATTTATTGCAATAAATAAAAAAAATATTAATAAAAAGAATAATCCAACTCATAATGAAAATATTAATAAAAATTTAATTATAATTGAAAATCAAATTATTAAAAATCATGTAGGTTTAGGTGAAATAAGTAAAAACGATATTTGAAATCAATCCTTAAAATACATACTCACTGACCAGGAGCAACAATAATTTAAGGACTTGAGGAATATATATGTTAAAAATCTAAATTTCAAAATAAATTCTGAAAAAAATTAAATAAAAACCTAAATTTTTGAATGAAAAATATTTTCAATATTAAAATCAGATAATTGTTTTATTTTTACTTATTTTTCCAAGGTACTTATTATTCATTAGAAAAATAATTCGCTTCTAATATTTTCAGCAGTTTGCCTTAATATTCTGTTATTTACATTGTGTTTTAAGCCACTAATATGAGCCATAATCTGTTTAATTTTATATTCCAAAAGTATGTAATACATAGCATGCCTGTACAATAATTTGGGCAGTTTCCACTCTCAATTTCATTGTTGTCTGCAAAACACCAAACCTATTTGCTAATATTCCAAAAATCATGTCCTACTGTATCATGTCCTACTGTAGACTTAATCTTGTATTAAAAATTTATTTTTCAGCTTAAGAACTTGTATATGGATAAGGTTTCATAATCTGTTTCTGTAGTAGGAAAGCGTCATCGGCAACAATCATATACAGCAGCTGTGTATTTTCTCCAATAATTTTATCAGTTGCAAAAAAAGTAGCCCCGCTTTCTATAATTTCCATTGAATTACTTAGAACATCTCCATCACTTATTCTACCATTGCATGCAATATGGCAGTATATAATTCTACAATCAGCATAAACTAAAAGCATTAAAACAATGCTATTAAATTGTTCAGCCACCAGCTGAACTAATCCTAAAATAAAAATGAAAATAAGATTAATAATATTGATTATTACAAGAAATAAATTTACCTTTCTCCAATGAATGCAATCCTTCCAAGTTTATCTAAAACAGAAAGAAATTTATTAAAAATGATATATTATTGGTAGTTTTACTTACAATAAAATGTCCAATAAATCTGAAAATATATAAGAAAGTTAGTATTGAATATTTGTTAACGTTTTGTATCGAGAAAAAAGCAACAACAATAATACATGAAATTTATATAGCTTTTTAAACCATTTATTGTTGCTTTTTTCACCTGAAAAATAGTACAAATATATAAAAACTTACCTGAACAATTGATTGAACAGCAATTGGATCCAATCCTATTGGAATATTGGATAAATTCCAGATAAACATTTATCCCATATGTTATAACCTGAAATGATAAAGCAAATTATAAGTTTTGTTCATACAAGTTTAGGAACAAATAAAATATAGAAATCCATAAACCAAATATATTATTTGATTTAAGGATTGATTAATAATAATAATAAATGCACTTACCTTGATAATTTTTAAATAATTAATAAAACTAATAAGACGAAATGCCGGCATTTCATCTGTCAAACCGAAAAACTCAATGAGTGTTTCCTTTTATTCATTCCGAATATTCCGAACGCGCCTAAAATTTCAAAAAACGTTCTTTTATTCATTCTATTTATTCTATTCCTTCCATTCCGTGTTCTTTTATTTATTCGGAATATTCCGAATACAATTTGTTCGTACTAAGTAGAAAGATAGAATAAAAGGAATATTCTTTATTCTAAACTCAAATTCGGAAGGAAAAACAATTTTTTATAATTTTAACATGACTATAATAAGAAATATACTTTGAAACTATAATAATTTAAATTAATTCTAGCATATATAATTATGTAAATAAAAGAAAACATTTAATTTTACGTATGACAAAAAATATCCCATTTATTCCTTTTTCATTCTTTTAATCGAGTGCGTTTGTAATATTCTGGCATGACGTCATCAATATTCTATTCCTTCTATTCCTTCCACAGAATGAATAAAAGAAAACACTCTATATAAATATACGGCGAAACTTCATATTGTGTGACATGACAAGCCATCACTGTAAAAAAAGTTTTCGCGATTTTAACAAAAATATTTAAAAACGCGTAAAAAGCTTAAAACGCTCGAAATTAAGCGTTTTAAGTTAAATTAGCAACTTGTATGAGTGGTAGTGAGATAATAAGAGAAAAAGGGATAACTATAGAAAATTCGAGTAAGTGTGGCCCGCAACGAATTTAATGGGTATATACACACAAATCTTTGTGCTCAAATTAAGGGTGAGTAGATTATGGAAATTGCTCAGAAAATTATGGCGTACATAATTTACAATTTTTTGGAAAATTTTTTTATAAATTAGAGCAAATGTATATTATTACCTAAAAAATGGAAATCATATATAAATTAGAGCAAAAAGTATTATAAGCAATTACCGCGTAACTATTATAAAAATGGAGAAATTTTAATTATGCTCATTTTATACAATTTTAAAGATATGTAAAGGCGGGAAAAATTACATAGCCCTGACAGAATTTGCAGGATTTTGAGCTATAAAAAAGCGATGCGCAGAATCATCGTTCTCTTTCATTTTTCAAGCCTCAGCAAGATAATTTAAAGGAACAATTTCGTGAAAGTTATTAACAAAAATTCTTTGTAGGAATTTAATCATTAAAAATAAGGTCAACAATTACGCATACTTTTTGTGGAATGTTGTGATTGTTTTGCGGTGATTAATTTAGGGGCATAAAAATAATAATAAATAAAATATAATCTGGCACATAATATAAATTTCGGGAAAATTATAATCCAAATTTAATATAGTAATTTAATAAAGTGAATAATAATAATTAGTGAATTTACTAACAATTTTAATAATTATATTTATTTTGTTTTTTCGTTAAAATTTTAATTTTTTAAATTATTACAAGAAAGGTTAAAGTGCCAATCACGGTCGACATTTTAAATTTTGCATTTAATTAAAGTTTATTTTTTTCTAAATTTTAATAATTTATAAAATATATGAATTAGTTTTGATAATTAATCACGGTCGACATTTTGAATTTTGCATTTAATTAAAATTAAATTTTTTTTTAAATTTTAATAATTTTTCTTGAATATTTGAATTAATTTTGATAATTAATTACAATTTTATTGAATTTATTGTAAGTTTGATTATTTAAAACAAATTTAATTTTCGCAATGCCTGATACGCGAATTATACGTGAAGGTTCTTTATTATTGTGTATATTGATTATTACATCTTCAGTTATCTTCAGTTATTGAATCGGCTATCACTCTCGTGGAATT
Organism: Empis stercorea; assembly: GCA_949752835.1. NCBI lineage: Eukaryota > Metazoa > Arthropoda > Insecta > Diptera > Empididae > Empis > Empis stercorea. Next base: position 36,125,521 of record OX457089.1, read on the forward strand.
TTGCGATTAAATTTAGTTTGTTTTGAGAGATTTAAATTCGCATATTTAATTTAATTTAAATTTTTGTGTTTATTTTGAATTTACAACTTCAAATAATAATTTAAAAAAAAACCAACCAATCAATTTTTTTTACTGTGTATGCACACCGGTTGCTTTAGGCAAAACAGTTAAGTTATTACATTAAAACAATTGTAATCAATTGTCATCCCTATCAACAAAAGGCAGCAAATTGTGTGAAGCGCGAATATCAAGAATCATTTACGGCAAATTTTTGGAGTGAAACTTAATTAAGAATAAATTGAATTTTTTTAAATTATTAATTATAAAACAATTTGTTAAATGTTAGTAATTTTATTATATAAATTAAATTGTAATTTAATTATATTTAATTTTATTTTTTTTTATTTTTTTATTGGAATTATATTGTGAAATATTATATTAAAAAAATTTTAATATTAGTGTGATATTGTAACTTAATTTTTATATGGTTTTAATAAATTATATTGGATCGAAAACTCAATCATATCTTTTTAATTTATAAGTTTAAGGAGAAGTTAATTTTTAATTTAATTTAACAGGCTCACCGAACATTTTGGTCCTTCGAACCGGATTTGATTAGTCCGATCCCTTCTCGATCTGTTAAATCCTTTTTGTTCAAAAAATAGATTGATTTGTTTCTATACCATGGAAAATTGGCAATTTAAGTAGTAATAATTAATTAAAATTTCTGGTAGTAAGGATAAGTTTAATCTTTCATAATTTGGGTGCAATGGAAAAAAAACTAAATTAGAAAAAAGGAACGTCGGACTTTAAGAAAATAAAATTTCCGATTTATTACAATTATGGAATGAATATAATGATAATGATACGGAGCTTCCACAAAGTATCGCAGAATCTGGTGAGAAATGTGCCGATACATATATAACAGGAGATCTGTATTCTGATTTCGAATTAGTATACTAAGAATATGTAGGAGAACTAAAAGATAATCTAAAATTAAAACAAGAGCCTAGTATACAGCAGAAGCAAACAGCAACAGGATCAACAACAATTTTGAACAATCACGCATATGCTCAAATACAACTACCACGAATATCGTTACCAACATTTAATGGAGATTATAATGGATGGAGATCCTTTCACGATTTGTTCAAGTCCATGATTCATACGAATCCACAATTACAAGCTGTGCAAAACTGCAATATTAAAAGGGATGTTTAACTGGTGAAGCAGAGAGACTGCTGAAGCACATACCCGTCACAGATGATGACTATGAGTCAGCATGGACAAAGTTGAAGAACCGTTACGAAAATAAACGGTTATTAGTAAATACTCAAATTAAAATTTTAGTTAATCAACCGAAAATCATGATTGAAAATGAAACAGCATTGAGACAATTATTTGAAACCACGGAGGATTATGAGCAAGAATTGAAATCGCTCAATGTGGTTGTATCCAGCTGGGATACACTAATAATATATTTATTAGTTTAAAAATTGCCTTTCGTTACGTTATGGTTATGGGTAGAGGAGCTAGGTGATTCACAGGACTTACCCTCTTTAGAACAATTTAAAAAAATTTTAAATATGAGGTTTAAAATTTTAGAATCTGTGTCGCAATCAACATCAATAAAGAATGCGACACCAACAACTACAAAGACATATCACATTGTTACCAATACAAGGTGTCCAGCATGTAATAGCGCACATTATGTAGGAACATGCAATAAGTTTCTCCAAATGAGCCGCAAGCAAAGGAGAACGTGTATAGAAGAAAGCAAGAGATGCTTCAACTGTTTCTCCAGTAATCACGTTGCTAGCAAATGCAACAATAAGAATAGGTGTAAGAGCTGTCATAATAAACATCATCACTTGTTGCATGGAGCTTTACGCTGCAGTCACGAGGTGACCAAGGAAAAGGAACTCCAAGGGTTCAAAACTCTGAAGAAGGTTGAACATTCAAATACAAAGGGGAAACCGTTAAGGTAACGAGTTTTTTCGTAGCTGAACAACAGCATGCGTTGTTAGCAACAGCACTAGTAGCAGTGAATGATCGAAATGGTCGATGGATTACTCTACGCTGTTTAATTGACTCAGGTTCGCAGTTATCATTTATTACGGAAGCTAGCTGTAGGAAACTAGGAGTACAAGGAAAGTCAACCAAAGTTGAAGTCACGGGTCTGAATGCAAGTCAGGCAGCTGTTTCTAATAAGAAAGTTAAAGTACGATTGCATAATCATAAAAATAAAGTACAAGGGGTGGAAGTAACGATGCTGGTTATTAAAAGAATAACAGACATGCTACCTTCACCTGCAACGATCCAAGGACAGTGGGAGCATCTGAAGCATTTGAGCCTTGCAGATCCCAGTTATCATATACCTGGAGGTATTGACATATTGCTCGGAGCAGCAGTATTAGCTGAAATCCTACAAGAAGGATTATTTAAAGGACCCAAGGAGGCACCAGTTGCTGTAGAAACAACATTAGGATGGATATAGCTTGGAACTAGTCCAGGAATATCGAATCACTCAGTACAGGCATTTACAGCAATGAAATGATGAAATATGTCATCAACTGAAGCAATTTTGGGAAATAGAAGAAATTCCAACAAAAACAATTTTGAAACTTGAAGATCAGGAATGTGAAAATATTTATAAGGAAACACATACCAGACTTGATAATGGCCGACATCAAGTACGGCTTCCATTGATCCAGAAGTGGGATCATCTAGAATGAGAGCATATAAACGATTTGAAAATTTGAAAAATAAATTTAAAGCAAATGCAACATTAGAAACAGAATATAGAAAATGCTTAGATGAATATTTAGAATTGGGTCATATGGAGCAAGTGACACAAAATAATGAAGAAGATCATTATTATATACCTCATCATGCTGTATTTAAGTAGAGCACCACTACAAAGCTGCGCGTATTATTTGATGCCTCTGCAAAGACAACTAATGGTAAATCGTTAAACGAACAAATGCTTATTGGCCCAACATTACATACCTTGTTCTCTACATTGATGAAGTGGAGAAAATATAAAATCACTATAACAGCGGATTTTGAGAAAATGTATCGAATGATACTAATAGCACCACAAATATGGATATGGATTGTCAATTAAAAACAGTTACTTCAGCCGCACCTTCTTTAGTTATTAAAACATTACAACAATTAGCTATAGATGAAGGAGGTAACTATCCGTTAGCATCAAAGGTTGCATTATCTGTTATTTATGTGGATGATCTTTTGAGCGGTGCTGATAATATTGAAGAAGCAAAGGAAATACAGAAAGAATGCATAGAAATAATGAGTAAAGGACATTTCAAACTAAGAAAATGGGCTAGTAATCAACCGGAAGTGGTTGAAGAATTGCCATTGGACCATCGGGAATTGAGTATTTCAAGTCGACGAACATGAAGTTCCGAAAACTGTGGGAATGGTATCCAGGAACGGATTATTTTACATTCATAGTAACCAACAGCAATCAACAAGAAATAACGAAACGTTCTATCCTGTCGCAAGTAGCATCGTTATATGATTCATTAGGCTGGATAGCACCAGTTATTATAGTAGCAAAATTAATTATTCAGTTATCTTCAGTTATTGAATCGGCTATCACTCTCGTGGAATTTTGCGATTAAATTTAGTTTGTTTTGAGAGATTTAAATTCGCATATTTAATTTAATTTAAATTTTTGTGTTTATATTAAATTTACAACTTCAAATAATAATTTTAAAAAAAACCAACCAATCAATTTTTTTTACTGTGTATGCACACCGGTTGCTTTAGGCAAAACAGTTAAGTTATTACATTAAAACAATTGTAATCAATTGTCATCCCTATCAACAAAAGGCAGCAAATTGTGTGAAGCGCGAATATCAAGAATCATTTACGGCAAATTTTTGGAGTGAAACTTAATTAAGAATAAATTGAATTTTTTTAAATTATTAATTATAAAACAATTTTTTAAATGTTAGTAATTTTATTATATAAATTAAATTGTAATTTAATTATATTTAATTTTATTTTTTTTTATTTTTTTATTGGAATTATATTGTGAAATATTATATTAAAAAATTTTTAATATTACTGTGATATTGTAACTTAATTTTTATATGGTTTTAATAAATTATATTGGATCGAAAACTCAATCATATCTTTTTAATTTATAAGTTTAAGGAGAAGTTAATTTTTAATTTAATTTAACAGGCTCACCGAACATTTTGGTCCTTCGAACCGGATTTGATTAGTCCGATCCCTTCTCGATCTGTTAAATCCTTTTTGTTCAAAAAATAGATTGATTTGTTTCTATACCGTGGAAAATTGGCAATTTAAGTAGTAATAATTAATTAAAATTTCTGGTAGTAAGGATAAGTTTAATCTTTCATAATTTGGGTGCAATTTAGAAATTTAGGAAAGGGAATAAATTGGTTTTATTCCAATATGGCATCAAATTTGAAAAAGGCTAAGTTAAGCAAAGGATTTTGGGAGAAAAAATTCAGAAGCTAATTACTAATGGAAAAAAAACTAAATTAGAAAAAAGGAACGTCGGACTTTACGAAAATAAAATTTCCGATTTATTACAATTATGGAATGAATATAATGATAATGATACGGAGCTTCCACAAAGTATCGCAGAATCTGGTGAGGAATGTGCCGATACATATATAACAGGAGATCTGTATTCTGATTTCGAATTAGTATACTAAGAATATGTAGGAGAACTAAAAGATAATCTAAAATTAAAACAAGAGCCTAGTATACAGCAGGAGCAAACAGCAACAGGATCAACAACAATTTTGAACAATCACGCATATGCTCAAATACAACTACCACGAATATCGTTACCAACATTTAATGGAGATTATAATGGATGGAGATCCTTTCACGATTTGTTCAAGTCCATGATTCATACGAATCCACAATTAAAAGCTGTGCAAAACTGCAATATTAAAAGGGATGTTTAACTGGTGAAGCAGAGAGACTGCTGAAGCACATACCCGTCACAGATGATGACTATGAGTCAGCATGGACAAAGTTGAAGAACCGTTACGAAAATAAACGGTTATTAGTAAATACTCAAATTAAAATTTTAGTTAATCAACCGAAAATCATGATTGAAAATGAAACAGCATTGAGACAATTATTTGAAACCACGGAGGATTATGAGCAAGAATTGAAATCGCTCAATGTGGTTGTATCCAGCTGGGATACACTAATAATATATTTATTAGTTTAAAAATTGCCTTTCGTTACGTTATGGTTATGGGTAGAGGAGCTAGGTGATTCACAGGACTTACCCTCTTTAGAACAATTTAAAAAAATTTTAAATATGAGGTTTAAAATTTTAGAATCTGTGTCGCAATCAACATCAATAAAGAATGCGACACCAACAACTACAAAGATATATCACATTGTTACCAATACAAGGTGTCCAGCATGTAATAGCGCACATTATGTAGGAACATGCAATAAGTTTCTCCAAATGAGCCGCAAGCAAAGGAGAACGTGTATAGAAGAAAGCAAGAGATGCTTCAACTGTTTCTCCAGTAATCACGTTGCTAGCAAATGCAACAATAAGAATAGGTGTAAGAGCTGTCATAATAAACATCATCACTTGTTGCATGCAGCTTTACGCTGCAGTCACGAGGTGACCAAGGAAAAGGAACTCCAAGGGTTCAAAACTCTGAAGAAGGTTGAACATTCAAATACAAAGGGGAAACCGTTACGGTAACGAGTTTTTTCGTAGCTGAACAACAGCATGCGTTTTTAGCAACAGCACTAGTAGCAGTGAATGATCGAAATGGTCGATGGATTACTCTACGCTGTTTAATTGACTCAGGTTCGCAGTTATCATTTATTACGGAAGCTAGCTGTAGGAAACTAGGAGTACAAGGAAAGTCAACCAAAGTTGAAGTCACGGGTCTGAATGCAAGTCAGGCAGCTGTTTCTAATAAGAAAGTTAAAGTACGATTGCATAATCATAAAAATAAAGTACAAGGGGTGGAAGTAACGATGCTGGTTATTAAAAGAATAACAGACATGCTACCTTCACCTGCAACGATCCAAGGACAGTGGGAGCATCTGAAGCATTTGAGCCTTGCAGATCCCAGTTATCATATACCTGGAGGTATTGACATATTGCTCGGAGCAGCAGTATTAGCTGAAATCCTACAAGAAGGATTATTTAAAGGACCCAAGGAGGCACCAGTTGCTGTAGAAACAACATTAGGATGGATATAGCTTGGAACTAGTCCAGGAATATCGAATCACTCAGTACAGGCATTTACAGCAATGAAATGATGAAATATGTCATCAACTGAAGCAATTTTAAGAAATAGAAGAAATTCCAACAAAAACAATTTTGAAACTTGAAGATCAGGAATGTGAAAATATTTATAAGGAAACACATACCAGACTTGATAATGGCCGACATCAAGTACGGCTTCCATTGATCCAGAAGTGGGATCATCTAGAATGAGAGCATATAAACGATTTGAAAATTTGAAAAATAAATTTAAAGCAAATGCAACATTAGAAACAGAATATAGAAAATGCTTAGATGAATATTTAGAATTGGGTCATATGGAGCAAGTGACACAAAATAATGAAGAAGATCATTATTATATACCTCATCATGCTGTATTTAAGTAGAGCACCACTACAAAGCTGCGCGTATTATTTGATGCCTCTGCAAAGACAACTAATGGTAAATCGTTAAACGAACAAATGCTTATTGGCCCAACATTACATACATTGTTCTCTACATTGATGAAGTGGAGAAAACATAAAATCGCTATAACAGCGGATTTTGAGAAAATGTATCGAATGATACTAATAGCACCACAAATATGGATATGGATTGTCAATTAAAAACAGTTACTTTTGGAACTTCAGCCGCACCTTCTTTACTTATTAAAACATTACAACAATTAGCTAGAGATGAAGGAGGTAACTATCCGTTAGCATCAAAGGTTGCATTATCTGTTATTTATGTGGATGATCTTTTGAGCGGTGCTGATAATATTGAAGAAGCAAAGGAAATACAGAAAGAATGCATAGAAATATTGAGTAAAGGACATTTCAAACTAAGAAAATGGGCTAGTAATCAACCGGAAGTGGTTGAAGAATTGCCATTGGACCATCGGGAATTGAGTATTTCAAGTCGACGAACATGAAGTTCCGAAAACTGTGGGAATGGTATCCAGGAACGGATTATTTTACATTCATAGTAACCAACAGCAATCAACAAGAAATAACGAAACGTTCTATCCTGTCGCAAGTAGCATCGTTATATGATCCATTAGGCTGGATAGCACCAGTTATTATAGTAGCAAAATTAATTATTCAAGAGTTATGGATATCCGGATGCTCGTGGGATGCGAACGTGGACAAAGCCGCTGCATTTAAATGGCAAGAATTTAAAACAAGTTTATCAAATTTAAGCAAATTAAGAATTCATCGGTGGCTAGACAATAATAAAGCAGCAATTAATACACAAGGTCATGGATTTTGTGATGCATCTATTAAGGCATATGCGGCAGTGGTGTACATGAATCGAGCATGAAGACGGATAGGTTACTTCGAATTTGATTGCTTCAAAAACAAAGGTGGCTCCAATTAAACCAGTTAATTTGCCATGATTAGAATTATGTGGAGCATTGTTGTTGTCAAGATTAATAGATACTACTATTCAATCGATGGATTTAAAGGAATATAAAATAACTGCATGGACGGATTCCATGATAGCACTTCAGTGGCTACAAAATCATCCTTCAAGATGGAAAACTTTTGTGTCTCATCGAATAGCAGAAATTCAAGAAAAGGTGGAACCTAGCAAATGCAGACACATACCAACGGAAGATAACCCAGTAGATATTGCATCAAGAGGCATTTCTACGAAAGAAATAATTGAACATTCAATGTGGTGGCATGGTCCGAAATGGTTAATGCATAATGAAAGCGAATGGCCACAGGTTATAATTCCAAATACAGTTCCAAAGCTGGAAGCAAAGAAGACCTCTGTAACATTAATGGTATGTGACACCAATGAGCTGATGATAAGATTCTCATCGTTTGTGAAAATGAAACGACTAGTAGCATTAATATTAAGATTTGCTAACAATACAATTAAAGGAAATATAAAAAGAACTGGAACCCTACTTAAATACGAAATAAAACAAGCATCAAATACTATAATTAAAATAATTCAACAAAACACATTTCAAGAAGAATATAAGCAACTAAGCAATAAGAAATTTATTGACAAAAGGAGTACAATACTGAAAAGACCAATTAACAAAATTTGTCCTATATTGGTGGATAATTCATAACAATTATGATTACTGATATGTTTTGTTGTTACGTGAATGTATCAGTCCAAGCAAAACCAACACTACTAAAAAGCCCTGAACAAAAGTCTGTGCACTAACACATATATACCAAAAGGTAGTCAGAGAATTCAATATGACATACAATTTTTTCTTTGATAAAAATTATGTTTTTAGTAATAATAAAACGAAATTTATAATTTTTTATAATTAATTATTTTATTAAAAAAATTAATTACGTATAATTTATATATTTTGTGATTTATATTATTTAAGATACATGTAATAATACGGTTTTCTAATAATTTTGTGCCATCAGATAGTGTTTTTACATCAATAATGTCTATTGATAAGACACAAATTCACCAATTGGCACAAAAATGCGTATTGTTACCTGTATCTGAAATTAAATATTAATAAATTCAAAATAATATAATTATAAAAAATACTCCTGCACAACATATACGTCCCCTGGAACACACTGCAACTGCATAACATATACGTCCAGCAGTTTCACATGAAAAAATAAACAAAGTCTTTAAAAAATTCATTTTTGGTTTGTAGTAATTTGGGTAAATATATTTAATAATTCTACTTGATTTTTTAAAATATCGAAATATCTAGTGAGAAAAATCGTTTTGACAGTTTTGTGCTTTTTTAAATATAAAATTTCGCGGTTTTCAAATATCGTTTAATAAATATTTCTGTATCTCGCGAGTAAATTTTCAATTTGTGACCATAAAAAAGTTAATTTTTTACTACTATTTGGTAAAATCCATTGCAAATCGTTATATGGAACTTCAGATCCATGTAAAATAACATTTACTACTAAATATTTATTAATTCTAATTCGGACAGAAATATTGCATTTTAAATCGTCGCTATTTTCGAGTAAAACAAATACACATTTTTCCTAATTTTCGAAAAGAAGATAATTTTGAAAATTGATTTTTTGTTTAAAATTATTTTTAAAAATGCTGTAATCTTTAGTAATATCAGATGCAAAAAAATCATCTGACCTTTTTTCTAATAAAATATTTAATTTTTGGAATTTTCTCTGACGGATCCCGTCTTTGAATGTTTTCTAAAGGTACTAAGTACCGCGAAAAGTTGATGGTATAGCACCGACATTAAATTTACTATTTTCATTGTTTTATTGTTTTATATAATCTTCTTCTCGCAAAAACAGCAGAACATTTTGTTGGCTGCCAGTCACTTCTGTGAATAGCGCTTGTCCACTTATCTTTTAAATCCTGGTCTTTAGGATAATAATAAAGCATATATATATATTAAATAAATTAAAATTTTAAATATTTTTTGTTTTATTGAAAATAATAAAACAGTGAAATTTGGGTTGAACTATTCGTTCAACAGGGGGGAGAATGCTCAGCCACCAGCTGAACTAATCCTAAAATAAAAATGAAAATTAGATTAATAATATTGATTATTATAAGAAATAAATTTACTTTTCACGAATGAATGAAATCCTTCCAAGTTTATCTAAAACAGAAAGAAATTTGTTAAAAATGATATATTATTGGTAGTTTTACTTACAAAAAAATGTCCAATAAATCTGAAAATATATAAGAAAGTTAGTATTGAATATTTGTTTACGTTTTGTTTGGAGAAAAAAGCAGCAACAACAATACATGAAATTTATATAGCTTTTTAAACCATTTATTGTTGCTTTTTTCACCTGAAAAATAGTACAAATATATAAAAACTTACCTGAACAATTGCTTGAACAGCAATTGGATCCAATCCTATTGGGAATTGGATCCAATCCTAATTCCAGATAAACATTTATCCAATATGTTATAACCTGAAATGATAAAGCAAATTATAAGTCTTGTTCATACAAGTTTAGGAATAAATAAAATATAGAAATCCATAAACCAAATACATTATTTGATTTAAGGATTGATTAATAAAAATAATAAATCCACTTACCTTGATAATTTTTAAATAGTTTAACACAAAACTAATAAGATGAAATGCCGGCATTTGATCTGTCAAACCGAAAAACTCTATATAAATATACGGCGAAACTTCATATTGTGTGACATGACAAGCCATGTAGACTGTAAAAAAAGTTTTCGCGATTTTAACAAAAATATTTAAAAACGCGTAAAAAGCTTAAAACGCTCGAAATTAAGCGTTTTAAGTTAAATTAGCAACTTGTATGAGTGGTAGTGAGATAATAAGAGAAAAAGGGATAACTATAGAAAATTCGAGTAAGTGTGGCCCGCAACGAATTTAATGGGTATATACACGAATCTTTGTGCTCAAATTAAGGGTGAGTAAATTATGGAAGTTGCTCAGAAAATTATGGCGTACATAATTTAAATTTTTTTGGAAATATGTATTTACATTAATAAATGTATATTATAACCTAAAAAATGGAATTCATATATAAATTAGAGCAAAAAGTATTATATACAATTACCGCGTAACTATTATAAAAAAGGAGAAATTTTAATTATGGTCATTTTATATAATTTTAAAGATATGTAAAGGCGGGAAAAATTACATAGCCCTGACAGAATTTGCAGGATTTTGAGCTATAAAAGAGCGATGCGCAGAATCATCGTTCTCTTTCATTTTTCAAGCGTCAGCAAGATAATTTAAAGGAACAATTTCGTGAGTAATCTAATAAATTCATTAACAAAAAATCTTTGTTTAATCATGAAAAATAAGGTCAACAATTACGCATAATTTTTGTGGAAAGTTGTGACAAGAAAGATTAAATTGCCAATCACGGCTGACATTTTGAATTTTGCATTTAATTAAAGTTTAATTTTATCCAAATTTTAATAATTTTTTTTTTAAATATTTGAATTAATTTTGATAATTAAATTTTTTTTGAATTTTAATAATTTTTCTTGAATATTTGAATTAATTTTGATAATTAATTACAATTTTATTGAATTTATTGTAAGTTTGATTATTTAAAACAAATTTAATTTTCGCAATGCATGATACGCGAATTATACGTGAAGGTTCTTTATTATTGTGTATATAGATTATTACACCGTCAGTTATTGTAATAATTGAGAATCGGCGTATGATAGCTCTCGTGGAATATTGCGATTATGTTTAGTTTGTTTTGAGAGATTTAAATTCGCATATTTAATTTAATTTAAATTTTTGTTTTTATTTTAAATTTACAACTTCAAATAATAATTTTAAAAAAAACCAACCAATCAAATTTTTTTACTGTGTATGCACACCGGTTGTTTTAGGCAACACAGTTAAGTTATTACATCAAAGCAATTGGAATCAATTGTCATCCCTATCAACAAAAGGCAGCAAATTGTGTGAAGCGCGAATATCAAGAATCATTTACGGCAAATTTTTGGAGTGAAACTTAATTAAGAATAAATTTAATTTTTTTAAATTTTTAATTATAATTTGAATTGAATTTTAGTAATTTTATTATATAAATTAAATTGTAATTTGTTTTATTTGAATTATATTGTGAAATATTATATTAAAAAATTTTTAATATTACTGTGATATTGTAACTTAATTTTTATATGGATTTAATAAATTATATTGGATCGAAAACTCAATCATATCTTTTTAATTTATAAGTTCTAAGATTATATGACGCTCGTAAGATTATACAATACAATCATATATGCGAAAACAAAAAAAAATCGTTTTTTCAATATAAAAAAAATTATCCTCTCACGCATGCTCTCATATTAGTCATTCATAAATATTTCCTTTCCTAATCTGACGAAAATATATAACAAAAAACGCACGTTGAACCGTGATTTTTTACATTAGATTAGGAAAGTCAAATCAGAAAGTGGAAATTTTTTTTGTTCTACTTTATAAGTCTATATGTTATTATTAGTTAATGACTCAACTAACTCAAATGTGTTAATGACAATTAAAAAAAAAAAAAAAATTATTAGGTTTTTATCTTTTTAAATACAGAATATACTCTACATATATATTTTTTTGCATATTTATTTGACACACATCTCTAAATTATAGCAAGAAAAAATTGCCTGAGCAAGATGATTTTCTTGCTCGGGCAATAATTCGCACGCATTATTTTTGCTCTTTTGCACTCATAAGAAAGAAAGAAAAAATATTGAACGTCAGAATTATAGTGCTAGAAATAGACAATGTAAATGCACACTAATTCCACCGCCGAGCCGGAGTAGGCTAGTGCGGGAACCATCAAATGTCAAAGGGATGTTCTACGTGCTCTACTTATAGCCTTATTCACAAACCGACTTGTTATCTTGTTAAAATAACGATTTATATTTGACAAGCAAAATTGAAAATAGCTATTCACAAATTATTAAGAAAATGACAATTCCTTCAGTATAAAAACTGTCATTGTTATTTAACAAGTTGGTATATTATAAAAATTCACTATATTTATTTATTTATTTATTGTTTATTTATTTAGTATATTTACTATTATTTTAAAAATACAATTTTACTTACAGCCATTTTAAATCAAGTTGAAGTTTTTTGTAACAAAATTTGTCAAATTATTTTTAAATCCAATTAAATTTTTAAAAATACGATAAATAAACCCCGGGTTTGTCAAAAGCACATTTCCTCAAAATCGCCACATGTAATTCGGAGAGTTGAACTGTTGTGGAATAAAACACGCCGTCCCTGTATTTTTTTTATATTTGAACCCAAAATATTTGCATTACGCATTGCGAAATAATATTAAAAAATATTATTTAAATAAATTAACTATGTCATAAAGTTAATAAACTTAGCATATAATAAATAATGCTTAGTGCGCATTTATGCAATGTATGCAACTTTGGGTAACAACAAATACAAATAATAATAATTATTACTAATTATGATGACGCAAAATAATTATGATTACGCAAAATGATTAATTGTATTATTATTGGAACAAAGTCTATTTACATTTTTAATGTAAACAAAAAGCTGAGAAGTAAAAAAGTGTGTATAAATAATGCGGTTTTTATGGTAATTCGGAGAGTTGAAATTTATTCAGCTTACAGTTAACAGCTTTCAGAATTAAAGGTTCTGTACAAGGCTAATTTGTTAACATAAGTTTGAGTAAATAAATAGTTAATTTAGACTTTAAATATTTGAAGTTTTATTTAAATTATTACGCTCCCAGTTCAATAGGAAAATATATTATATAGATTGGCTATAGCCAGAAATATAATATATCCTAAACATTTGAACATAACATTGGCGCAGCCGGTAGGATACATAAACATTTGAACATAACATTGGCGCAGCCGGTTAACCAAGTTCTACGTTTCTTGGTAGAACCACAATTTTTTTTGGACCACTTTTGGAAATTTTTGAGAAAATCAAAAAAAATCAGGATTTTGTTCACGGACAAAAAATCGAAGGAAGAGCAAAAGCAGTTTTTTTTTTTGGAAATCAAGTCGAGAGCAATTTTAGCAGCCTACAACGAGAACGAGTATGTTACGTCAGTAAAATACAACGAAACACAAAAAAAATACAAATAAACACCCTTGTACTTCGCGTGAAGCGAACAAGGGACAAACACGACGCAATTTTGCGTAGTTTCTGAATAATTTGTATATTATTTTGTTGTAATTTTTTTTGGTATCAAAATACAAATCATCGTAGTAGTTTTTTTTGGAATTGTTTAACTATTGTTAGTAGATTTAAATAGTTTAGTTTGTTTGCAAAAAAAAAATAAATCATTAAATTTTTTTTAAAAAAAAAAAGGTAAAAAATATATACTTTAAGTATAACCATTTTCAATTTTTCATATACCGTTTTCTTGTCGTTTTTAATCAAAGTAATGCCGGTAATATTTTATACCGTGGGGACAATACATAATACTAAGCACGGTAAAGTATGCAATAATTGTATACGCAACTGGCAAAGTATTACTTATCCCAAATTCGAGAAAAAACCATACAGTTGTATAGTTTGTAATAAAACTCTTCTTTGGTTAAAAGAATAAATAATATACCGTTTTCTTGTAATAATATACCATTGTATTTTTTTTATGTATAAATAATTTTTTTCTAATATATATATATTATTATGAGAGCATAAAATAAAAAAAAAAATGAAATGAAAATAAAATTATAGTTTTTTTTCTTATACATGATTGATATAAATCGTTTTTTATAAATAGTTTATTTTGTTTGGGATCTTTAGATCTAAATTTAAAGGAAATTAATTTTTTTTGTATTTGGCTAGTTAATAAAAAAAAAAATGTTAGTGAATAGGAAGATTTATTTTGTATTAAGAGTCTCGCGTTTTTTTTTAAGAAAATTTCTCTGTATAATTTCTTTTAGTTTGGTAATATGGGTTTTTCCAAAAATTTTATGAGTTTTATGTAGCTTTCGTTTTTTATAAAAAATGTCTTTTAGCGACGGAATGCTGTCCGTCACTGAGACATTTGAAGCTTTTTTAGTACAAGTACCAGTATTTTCCGGGTCAGGAGAGAATCCGACTCTGGATTTACAAAATTTTCTATATCTGGCTGAAGAAGCTTATTATGTAACTGAATTTAGGGGAAGAAGTTTTGTCCTAAACAATCTTATAAGAAGTAAATTAAAAGGAAAAGCGAATGCTCTTTTCCAACATAGAAATATTATAGATTTTGAGGAATTTAAAAATGTTTTGTGTGATTACTTTGTACCTTATAAGGACCTTCCTCAATTAGCTAGGGAATTGGAGGAATGTTATCAGGGACAGGATGAAACAGTAGAAAATTTTGGAAGTAGACTCTTGCAAAAGCTGGAGGCCTACAGAATTATGGTAGAAAACACTTACCCAGGTGAGGGTAGGGTTCTAAAAGAGGAAATGACGAAAGTAGCAAAACGCAGTTTTATAAGAGGATTATGTTCGGAACAATTGAAATTTTATGTGAGATCACAAAATTGCTCAAATTTAAACATAGCAGTAAAAAAGGCGATCGAATACGGTAGGGAAAACTACACATTGAGGAACTCAACAGAAAATCTGTCAAGGGAAAATATTATTTCTACATTATTAAAGAAATTATTAATGAAAATGGATGATCAAAAGACAGGTTATCATAAAAATGAAAATAATAATAATTTCAATTACGAAAATTCTTCTTCTGGACAACAAAATTTCCAAAGGCACTCAGTACCAAACCAAATAAATAATATAAATAGCTACAATAGCTATAATAGAAATTTTAGTGCAACAAATAATAAAAATAATTATAGAACAAATAAAAATAATTTAAAATGTTATAGTTGTGGAGAACTAGGCCATACTAGCCGTTTTTGTATAGCATATAGAGAAAATTTAGTGGCGCCAAATTGTGAATGGTGTGACCGCCCAGGACACAGTATATTTCACTGCCCTGCTAAGCAAAAGTATGAATCGCGTGCTTTAATAAGGGATGAATCAACACGCCCTGATTCATCCCCCACAAATATGTTATTAAGAAGACAAAATTTACAGGAAAAAACTTATAAAGAAAATATTGAATTACCAATGAATATATCAAAAATAGATGAAGCAAAGCTTTCAAATGACAATGGAGCTCAGGTTATCATAATGAATAGAAATTCATTTAAAATTGAGGAAAAAAGGAGTCAAAATATTGCATATAATACGCCACAAGGGCATAGTAAAACATTGAGAAATAGTAATGAAGATTTTTGTAGTAATAATGATTTAGATAATGAATATGAAGTAATTAATATGGAGAAAAGAATACCCAAAGATGGTAGTTCTATTTATAATAATTTATATAAAAAATGCAATATTCAGGGTACATCAAAATTACAGGAAATTTCGAGTACCATAAATAAACAAAAGGCGATAGAAGTTCCTTTTGGTAAAACCCCAATTAGGAAACCTGAAGCAAATTTATGTTCATTTCAACCTTGCAGTAGTACCACGCTTGGGTACTACCCAAACTATTTAGTATTGATGAATTCGGCATTCAAAAAACCAGAATTAAAAGAAATGGAAAATGAATTAAATCCAGTAAATTTTTGTGGAGAAAATAAATTAAAAAATAACAATGTAATAAATAAATCCGAAGTAATAGAAGAATATAATGTAGTAGAAGAGAGTAAAAACATGGACGTAGAAAAAATAGAATTTGGAACTGTTATAGAAATACAGCATAAAAAAACGGAAACTATAAGCAACGTAAAAAAACAATGTGGAAAAAATAAAAGTAGAAATAAAAAGATACAAATATATGAAGAAAATTCGGAAGAAGCATTAAGTCATATTAGACTTTTATATAACAATGAAAAAGTACAGGATAAAAACGAAGAAATGTTAATTTCGGAACTTAAACCGAGTATAGTTCCACAGCAGAAAAATTATCAAATAATACAATTTAATGAAAATACAGAAAAGTATATCGAAAATATCGAAAAGCACGAAGAAAAAATAGAAACAGAATTGATTCAACAGAAGGATAAGAGTCAAGTATGGACCAACTTTAATACAAATTTTGTTGTAAAAATAAATAATTTAACCCAATATCCTGAAATAAAAATAGTAAAGGAAAAATTGAATAAAAATTGTTCGCTAGTAAATGCGCACAAAACTCATAAATATAGTCTTACAATAATTCCACGGAATTATAAATATTTTAGGAAACATGCATAAAATGAAGAAACTCGAAAATAATAATTTTTATAACTTTATAGATTAAATATATTAAATTCTAAAATTAGTTTAATTTTTTATTTAGATTAATAATTATTTGGGAAAACTATTTCAGTAACTTAGTTAAATAACTACTCGGAAAATAGTTTAGCATTAATCAGAAAAAAATATATATAACCAAAGACAATATACTATACTTATATGTACAATACACTATTGTCTTTGATAGAATAATTAATCTTTTGGTGCATATTTTTAGGAGAAAAATTTAAAATCAAATTAGTTTTTTTTTATATAAATTAATGTAGTTTTAGTAATATAACATAATAAATATAATTTTAAGTTTTGGGGGTATAATATTCAGTTTAAAAATTTTTTGTTAGTACTTAAAATTAAACTTTTAGTAAATTTATTATTATAAATTTTAACTTTTAGAGAATAATAATTAACTAGCCAATTACAGTTAAAAAACGAAGTAGAGTTTTATTAAAAAATAAATAATCTAAATTTAAATTCGCATACATTTACACAAGTTAAATTAAATTAAGAAATTTAAATGAAAGAAAATGGATGTATTTAATGGATATATTTAAAGTAGAGGAAATAATAAAATAAATTTTTGTTTAGATAATTATATATGTACTAAAAATTAAAATGGAAATTGTAATATATAAATTAAGGTAAAAAAAAATAAAAAAAAATTTGTTAAAAAAAAAGGGAGTTATATGTAATCTGTAATAAAATTAAAATAAGAAAAAAAGTAAGAATTTGAAATAAAACTTTATGACAAAATAAATCGATTGTTAATATGTAAATGAAGAAAAAAAAATAAATGTAAAAAGGAAATATTGAAATAGTTGGTATGTAATAAATTATAAAATTGATGAATAAAAAAAAATATAGTTTAGTAAAAGTAAAAAATTAAAATTGAAAAATTGTAATTATCGAAAATTTATAAAAAAGGATAAAAGATTGTAAAATTGATTATATGAATGAAAAAATAAATAAATTATTAAAAGAAAAAATTGTGCAAAATAAAATAATACATAGCAAATGAAATAAAGATATTGAATTGGTAAAAGTTAATATTGTAACATTAATAAGTTGGAAATTGTAAAAAAAACAAATAGGGATTAAAAATAATTATGAAAGTTATAAAATTATGAAAAAGTATGAAAAGTTAAATTAGAAAAATTTAAGAAATGGTAAATATGTAATTGAGAAAAAAAAATATTGTTTAAAAGAAAAATGAAAATTATAAAATAGTTTGAATTAATGGTGAAAAGAGAAATTTATTGAAAAGGAATTAAAAATGAAAAAAAAAAAATGAAATGAAAAAGTTATAAATAAATGAATTGTATTGTATAAAATTAGAGAATAATTGATATATAAAAGGTATATATAAAAATAAGAAAAAAAATTTTTTGTAATTGTGAAAAAATTGAAAATAAAAAATGTATAACAAAAATGTATAACAAAAGCTGAATAAATTAAGAACTTCTGAATTACCATATATAAAAAAAAAAATGTACCCATTTCTTTTACTTCAAAATGGGAGGTGTTGTGGAATAAAACACGCCGTCCCTGTATTTTTTTTATATTTGAACCCAAAATATTTGCATTAAGCATTGCGAAATAATATTAAAAAATATTATTTAAATAAATTAACTATGTCATAAAGTTAATAAACTTAGCATATAATAAATAATGCTTAGTGCGCATTTATGCAATGTATGCAACTTTGGGTAACAACAAATACAAATAATAATAATTATTACTAATTATGATGACGCAAAATAATTATGATTACGCAAAATGATTAATTGTATTATTATTGGAACAAAGTCTATTTACATTTTTAATGTAAACAAAAAGCTGAGAAGTAAAAAAGTGTGTATAAATAATGCGGTTTTTATGGTAATTCGGAGAGTTGAAATTTATTCAGCTTACAGTTAACAGCTTTCAGAATTAAAGGTTCTGTACAAGGCTAATTTGTTAACATAAGTTTGAGTAAATAAATAGTTAATTTAGACTTTAAATATTTGAAGTTTTATTTAAATTATTACGCTCCCAGTTCAATAGGAAAATATATTATATAGATTGGCTATAGCCAGAAATATAATATATCCTAAACATTTGAACATAACAGAGCTATGAGCTATTCTAAAACAATGGGAATTCCTATACGTGCATATTGTGCAGTTTTAGTAGTATTTTCAATGTACTATAATATTGTGCAGTTTTAGTAGTAAAAATTGTGCAGTTTTAGTAGTATTTTCGATGTACTATACATAGGAAAGATAAAAAATGATATGGTAAATATAGGTAAAAAATGTGTCCCTGTTCGATTTTATTAATTTTTTTTCCTTCCAAGTTTATTATTCCAACAAAATACATATATATAAACTTATCATTTAAGTTTTCCCTAATTTTGCTTTTAATTGAACATATAATGTGATATGAAATAATATCCAATATTCCCTTTATATAGCTCCTAAAAATATGCAAAATGTTCGTGAATTTACTTTATTTTAAGCAAATTTAAAATATCCAAAGTTTCTAAATAAAACACAATAATTTTTTTTTATCACGTTATAAAATTAGGTTTATTTAAGTTATTATTTAATTTATAAGTTCAAAATTGTCAAATCTTACAATTATTAAGTTCAATTTATACTTTTTTATTCTTACAATTCACTCAAAAAAAACTATTTTAATTTTATATGTAACAAAACTGAATTTTATCTTTATTTAATTGTACGAGCTAAATCAAATGAGGTAATAAGAGCGAATGATATAAGTTTCAATTTAATAATTCTAGTTAGCAAAAAAGCTTTAATGAGTTTTATTATAATTTAATAAGAGCGAGCAACAAAATAATTAATAAAAATGAAATTTCTTGATGCTCTTGAAGAAAGTTCGGTAGTGTGGGGTTACTTCGATCAAGATTAAACATTCCGCCGCCCTTGAAACTATCTGCGAAAAAATAAACAAAAATAAATTAATTAGATGTAAATGCAGATGTTTCAATCATCAGCAAGTGGTAGTGGAGCTAAAGAGTGTATTGGTCGGCGAAGTATTTTTCCCTGAGATTGAACGTCAACTACTCTAACTTTGTCATCCTTTCCAGGGTAAAGAGATAAAACTCTGCCCAAACGCCACTGTTGAGGAGGTGCTGCATCATCAGCAATGAGAACAAGAGTACCAATAGATATGTTTGATGTAGAATTTTTCCATTTGTATCTGGTTTGAAGATTTAAGACATATTCAGCAGACCACCGTTTCCAAAAATATTGCTGTATAGCTGAAAGACGATGAAATCTTTGTAGTAAACTTATTTTAGTATCTGATGAATATTGAAACTCAGGTATGGCGTTGAGGGGGCTTCCAATTAAAAAGTGGCCAGGAGTAAGAGCTAGCTCATCACTTGGATCGGACGAAAGCGGAGAAATTGGCCGCGAATTTAATATGCTTTCAATTTGATTTAACAATGTGATCATTTCTTCAAATGTAAAATGATGATCATGAAGAGAGCGATTTAGCAGATTTTTAGCAGATTTTACGGCTGATTCCCATATGCCACCGAAATGAGGTGATCTAGCTGGGATGTTCCTGAATTTGATACCTTGATTTGTGCACCATTTGCTAATAAAATTCTTGAATTGCTGATCCTGGAATTTCTTCTGCAGATCTTCAAGTTTTTTACATGCACCAACAAAATTGGTAGCATTGTCGCAGTGCAAAACGTGGCAAATTCCTCGACGGGAGATAAATCTTTTTAAGGAGGCGATAAACGCTTCTGATGTTAAAGACGAAACAAGTTCCAAATGAACAGCGTGAGTTGTGAAGCAAACAAAGACGGCAATATAAGCCTTACATAGAGATTTACCTCGAAATCCTGATGAAATTAATACAGGGCCACAAAAGTCAACTCCGGAAACGTAAAATGCTCTGGACGGTTCTACTCGGTATTTGGGTAAGTCACCCATTATTTGACTTAACAATTTTGGTCTGTAATGAAAGCAATGTATGCATTTATTTTAGCAATGTATGCATTTACGTACCACAGTCCGACCATTGATGATCCAAAATCTGTGGCGCAGTGTAGCTAACAAGGATTGAGGTCCAGCATGTAAGTTAGCAACATGTATGCTGGATATGAGCAGCTTCACGAAGTTTACATTTTTAGGTAACAAGATGGCGCATTTTGCCTTTTACGGGATATCAGCATTTCTGAGACGTCCACCGACCTTAAGAAGTTTTATGTCCGCTTCATGTTCCAAGAACGGATTTAAAGATTTTATGTTGCATTGTGAAGCAATTTGTTGATTTTTATCTAATTGACGAATTTCCATGTGGAAATTAGCGTCCTGAATTATTTTAATCATTTGGAGTAAAGCATAATCCCTTTCCGCTGCATCAGGACCTTCAGTTGTTTGGAGTTTGCGTCTGCAACCTTTGGTAAATCTGAGAATATAAACAAATATTTTGATAAGTTTATTATAATTGCTATATCGATTAATGACATCATATAAATAATTTTGATTTTGTGTGATTGTAAAGCAGCACAAATTGCTTGCTCTGGTTTCAGGAACATTAGAGCTAATTTCCTTTCGTTTTTGTTTAGGCCAAAATTCAGGAGCCTTAGTTAGGAAATCTGGCCCGCAATACCAATTCGAAGAAAGAAGTTCTTCAACGGTAGCTCCTCGAGACAAAATATCGGCTGCATTGTCCTTAGAGCTTACATGACGCCACGGAATATTGTTAGTGAGCTCTTGAATTTCCGATGCACGATTTGCAACGAAAATAGCCCATCGGGAAGGATGCGACGAGAGCCAATCGATAACTATTTCAGAATCAGTCCAAAGAAATAAATCATAAGATGATGAGTTAATGCCTTGACGAACCTTTTGCAACAGCCTTGATAATAATAATGACGCGCATAATTCAAGGCGCGGAATCGACAATGTCTTGGTAGGAGAAACGCGTGATTTAGAGGTCAGCAAGTTGGTTGAAATATTTCCAGAACTGTCTATACACCTTAAATATATACAACATCCATAGGCCCTGAGACTAGCATCAGAAAAACCATGTATTTCTAGTTTTGAATAATTATCAGAAAGAATATACCGTGGCAACGATATTCGATTCAACAAAGGTAATTGTTCCTTGAATTGCTTCCACTCTGTATGAAGCTCAATAGGAAAGGATTCATCCCAATCTAGTTTCAATAGCCATATTTTTTGCATAAAAATTTTTCCTTTCACAACGATTGGATTTATTAGGCCCATTGGATCAAATAATTTAGCGAGATCAGACAGAACTGTTCTTTTCGATATTTTGGTAGTGTCAATTGTGACACTTGAAGTTATATATCGAATTTCATCAGATGATGGTTGCCAAGCAATGCCTAAAGTTTTAACTATGGAATTTCCTTCTATTAATACCAAATTATCACGATCATCTTCTGGTATACTGGAGAGAAATCCTAGATGGTTAGAATTCCATTTCGTAATTCCATACCAGCTGATTGTAAAACAGAATTAACTTCCGAGCGAATAGTATTGATTTCATCCAATGAATTACCTCCAGTAATCAAGTCGTCTACGTAGAAGTCGTTGGAAATTATTTTGGAACCTAAAGGGAACGTGCTGCTATTCAAGTCCGCTAAATAGGATAGTGATTTCGTAGCTAAATAAGAAGCTGAAGCGGTACCATACGTCACCGTTTTAAGACGGTACGTTTTTAATCTTTCTTGTGGATCTGATCTCCAAATTATACATTGATAATACGAATCATTTTCGTCCACATACATTTGACGGTACATTTTTGATATGTCAGCCTTAAGTGCGTATCTATGAAGCCTGAATCTCATTAAAATTGTAAATAGTTCATCTTGAACAGTGGGACCAATCATAAGTATATCGTTCAACGAAAGATTAGAAGTGGTTTTACAACTTCCATCAAAAACAACTCGGAGTTTGGTGGTGGTCGAATCTGGTTTAATGACACAGTGATGAGGGAGATAGTATTTGACTAAACATTCCTTATTCTGTGGAACCAACTCCACATGGTCAAGGAATTCGTATTCTTTTAAAAAATCAGAATATAGAATCTTGAGTTCAATGTGCTTCGTTAATTTTCTTTCCAGACTATAGAAACGTTTCTCAGCTGCATTGTAAGAACTTCCTAATTTGTGAACATTCTCTTTAAATGGTAATTTTACAAAGATACGACCAAAAGAATTACGATAGGTATTGAGTTTGAATAAATCTGCACAAAGTCGTTGTTCATCTGTCAAATTCACATTACTAGTATCAAAATTTTCAATTTTCCAAAAACGTTCTACAATTTCATGGAGAGAATTGTCAGATTCAGAATTGTGAGTATCAGAAACATGTGTATGAATAACATTTCTGTGAGCCGATAATGATGAGCTAAATTTTTCGGAGACAATCCACCCGAGTAATGTTTTTTGCATTGTTGGAAGATTCGGTCCCAATTTGATTTGGCCAACAGATAAAATCTCGAAAAATAGTTCTGCTCCGATGAGCAGATCAATTTTTTGTTTTTTGAAAAACAACGGATTAGCTAAATTTAAATTGTTAGGAACATTCCAGTGGTCGATCGTCAGATTCGAATCTGGTAATATACCAGATATGGTTGGTAACACCATCAGTTGAAGGCTTGTTTCGAAATTCGTTGTACGAGATTTTATGGTGGCGGTCGTAATAAATTTAGATTTCGTTTTGGAATTTCCAATACCATTTATGTTTGTGTCTACTTTAAACTTTTTCAGACCGATGGATTGAACCATGTTTTCAGAAATAAAATTGAGTTGAGCTCCAGAGTCTAAAAGAGCTCTAATAGGTTTTAGATTTCCTGAATTATCGCAAATGTTTACTACGGCCGTGGCTAAAATTACATAGCCTTCATCTAAAATTGAGTTATATACATTAGGATTAGAGGAGATCAATGCAGTATTACTTGACGATTTTGATTCTAGAGAATTGTCTGCAGCAGCATTTCCTGAACTTGATGAAACCGACGAGTTGGTGTATCGATGCAGCAACGAATGATGCGGAGAAGAACAAACTCTGCAATGTGATGAAATGCATTTATTGACCGAGTGTCCCTTTACGAGGCAATTTAAGCATAGGGCTAGTGCTTTTGCTTGATTGTAACGTTCAATCACGGAAAGTGCGGAAAATTTTGCGCATTTATAAATATGGTGACCAGCGGTTTTGCAGAATGCGCACGAATTCACATTTTTACCCGGTTCCGACGCGAAAAAGGTTGTTGGTGTACGAGACCGATCGAGCAATTTAGGATTAAAATGTTTGTTATTGACATGTGAAGACTATTTTCTTTCAATATTTAAAAATGAGTTCTCTAGTAATTCCAAGGTACGATATCTTGCTTCTAAGAACTTGATTAATTCTTCATATGTAGGCAAGTCATTTGATGACGACAAGTTTTGTTCCCAAAGCTGCAAAGTTTGTTTGGGAAATTTTTGGGTAACTATGTGAATTATAATAACACCCCAGCTATCGGTAGGTACACCCAAATGATTAAGAGCGCTTAACGTTTCTCGAGTTACATCGAGTAAGATTTTTAATGAGTAGGAATTCTCACCTCTAATTGGAGATTGATTAATAAATTTGGTTAAGTATTTGTTTATTAGAATTCTCTTGTTATTATAGCGGTTGTTAAGGAATTCCCAAGCAACTAAGTAATTTGCTTCAGTTATTGAAAACGACTTGAGAAGCCCTTCAGCTTCTCCTGTTAAACTGGATTTTAAATAATGTAACTTATTGACTGCTGGCACATCAGTTCGGGTATGTACCAGTGAAATAAATAAATCATTGAATGACTGCCAACTTTCAAAGTTCCCATCAAATTTTGGGAGATGGATCTTAGGGAGTCCTACCGATTTATACTGACTAGAGCTAACCACCGATTCATCCCTTTGGATACTGGTATCTAATAATATCGGCTTATCTAAAATTTCAAGCAAATCACCCAAATCAGAAATATAATTGAAATATGTTTCATCCATGCTACTAAAGAAATCTTGAGTAAAATATTCAAGATCAGATTTATCAGCTGTAGCAGCAGTCTGACGCATTTCCATGTCAGTCAAATTGAATTCTTCCCAAGTAGATTTTGCTTCTGAAAGGCGGTTTTGTAAATAGGACTTCGTGCGCCTGGCTGTACCTGTTTTTTTGAAGTTTTTGATAGCTTGTATTAGCTTAGCCCTAAGAATTTCCTGTTTTTTTACGAGGTTATCCATTTTCAGGTTTACTATATGAATTATTGGTAGAAAGAGCTAAATATCAATATACCAGCGGAACGGTAATGTTTATATTTATTATTGTTATTAGGATTAGATAGTTTAAACTAATTTTTAATTTACTAATCGTATCTGCTAGAGATATTGTAACCAAAAGCAGTAATTATAAAATGAACCAATAATTCAGCAATATATGGTTCTCGAATGTACAATAAATTTATAAATAGCAAAGCAGCTACTATACAATTAATAAATACGAAAGCCGCTACTATACCACTAATATTGTTAAAACAATGTAATTGTACGAATTGTAAAATAATTGAAATATACTTCGATATTCAATAAATGTCCTAAGTTGCAAAAAATAGTTGCCCCAAAATCCGGTTGCTCCAAAAGAAAAAACTGCAAGCTCAAAAAGTTTAAATAATTTGCACCAAAGAGATCCCAAAGTACTGCAATAATTTACACAATATAATCGTATGTATATTTGTGAGTAATTTCCTATATTAAATAATCGATTTTTTTTTTGATTTTTTTTTTATGAAGAAATTTCTTTTATATGTAAAATAAAAAATATTTTAATCACTTTATTATAATAATATGGTTTATAATAATTTTAGTGTATATAGTAATATATTAGTACACTATGTAGAATATGCTATAATATTTTATAGTATTTTAGGCCGTTCAATAGATGCAATGAAATAAGTACATTTTGTTAATTATCAATGAAAATTTTTTAATATGTTATATACATATATGCATATAGATGTATATATACATATATTTCTATACCGGCAGCTAATGTTGAATTCTATAAATTTTATTAATTATGTTAATAAAATTTTAATCTGATGCATATATATGTATATATATTTGTTCAGCGGCAACTAATTTTAATTTGTATAGATTTAATATATTTATTGTATTAACAACGAATTTGAATTTATATATAAATTTTATTAATTGTGGTAATAAACCGGTAGATGATACTCTATATTTCTGTGTAACAGCAACGAATTCCAAAATTTATACATAAATTTATGTATTATATAATATATGTATTTAGAGATGAGAAATATAGTATATGCACCTTTGCAGCGACAACGAATGTGTTTTATATAATGTATCAAAGTTTGATATATGTAGTATATATAGATATATATATATTTGTAAGATATATATAGATATATATATATTTGTAGCAACGACGAATAATAATTTGTATAATTTTATTTATTGTATATTTATTACCTTGTTGCAAGCATTTATAATATACTTGCTATTGTTTAGATGGAGCTTTCCAACGGTGAAAAATTTATATCGGATGATTTGATATAAGTTGATAATTGATTCCGTTATAAAGTCCTGTAATTCACCTTGAAATCACCTTCAGCTTCTACCAAGGTCAGCCAATAGATTCAAATATATTCTGGTCAAAACTGTGACCAGCAAATTAACTATATTTCCGGAAATATGTAAAACACGAACCGAATAGAACCAAACAACCAAAACACGTGCGAAATCACGTCGGGGTCACCAGATGAATTTACTTTATTTTAAGCAAATTTAAAATATCCAAAGTTTCTAAATAAAACACAATAATTTTTTTTTATCACGTTATAAAATTAGGTTTATTTAAGTTATTATTTAATTTATAAGTTCAAAATTGTCAAATCTTACAATTATTAAGTTCAATTTATACTTTTTTTTATTCTTACAATTCACTCACAAAAAACTATTATATTTTATATGTAACAAAACTGAATTTTATCTTTATTTAATTGTACGCGCTAAATCAAATGAGGTAATAACAGCGAATGATATAAGTTTCAATTTAATAATTCTAGTTAGCAAAAAAGCTTTAATAAGTTTTATTATAATTTAATAGGAGCGAGCAACAAAATTATTAATAAAAATGAAATTTCTTGATGCTCTTGAAGAAAGCTCGGTAGTTTGGGATTACTTCGATCAAGATTAAACAGTTTTTTGCAAAATTTTACATGATTAAGAATTTTGATTAATTATAAGTGTGAGGCAAATGACTATAATTTATTAATTAATGCACTTTAAAGAAATATGATTTTCGAAATTTTTCTCAATATTTGTTTTTAAAAATATTGTGCAGTTATAATTTTACAAGTAAATTAAAAATGTAATTTTTTGATTTTCGAAGGGCCACAACGGAAAGGGGAAAGGAGATACGGATACAATTTCTTCAGAGACTCTAGTTATTTTTTAGATATCTCTTTGGTACATAAATTTCAGCCTTCTATAATAAGCAGTTTGGGAAATACAGGGTGTTAAAAAAACTAAATAAAGTTGTATGAAGATAACGGTATTTTTATACATCAAAGAATTAAATTTTAAAAAGTTTGTTTATTTCACAAAAAAGATAAAAGATTTTCCTATCTTATGGATTTTACAGACCTCAAAAATTTTTATTGGTTTAAAAGTTATTAGATGTTAGTAGTATAAAGCCCCCCTTAGATCGAATTATATACTACGTACAATAGTGACGACATGCTTAACAGAAGCCAAAATCACACAACCGTTCTAGAAATAATACTTGCTGTGTGTAATAAAGAGACAGGTGATGAGAGACGGCTAGTCTTTCTGTATTTTTGGTTGGTCAGAATATGAATTCGTGGGTTGGGCTTGCCGTGCAGTCTGTAAATAATGTACAGATCTGGATGTACCGCTGGAGTAAAAATGCTCTGAATGTACCGCTAGTGTAAAAATGATTTTAGTATAGATTTGTATGGTGACTAACCAAAAACTGTAAACAATGGATGTACCGCTGGAGTAAAAATGCTCTGAATGTACCGCTAGTGTAAAAATGATTTTAGTATAGATTTGTATGGTGACTAACCAAAAACTGTAAACAATGGATGTACCGCTGGAGTAAAAATGCTCTGAATGTACCGCTAGTGTAAAAATGATTTTAGTATAGATTTGTATGGTGACTAACCAAAAACTGTAAACAAGTCTGTTAGAGTGGGCGTCGTGGTTGATGATCTTTTTGATGATATTTCCCGAATATTTGTGTATTTGTGGTTTTTTCTGATAGTATTGCGCCCGCGCATATAAATAATTTTTGTATTTTTGTTTTGTGCTTATTCGCAATAACTATAGTCCCGCCTTTGCAAACAAAACAAAGGTAACAGGCGCTAGAATGGTTCAGAAGTTATTTGTAATATTCATACACAATCTCAAAAAAAAAAAAAAACAAGAAAAAAAAACGTCATAATATTGAAAACATGTATTGCAAATGTAAAATATATTATTCAGTTGAATAACCTACTGTTTGTCAACAGAAAAATTGAAAATTTCTATATTCAGATTATTTAATGTATGAACTTGATATTATATTTTTTTTTCAGATTGATACTAATATTTAAATACAAGGTCAAGTGAAAGCTTAAGCTTTATTTTGATTATAAAATATTAATGAAAATAACAGAAAAAATACTCTAATATTCATACACAATAACAAAAAAAAAACGTCATAATATTGAAAACCTGTATTGCAAATGTAAAATATATTACTGTATTGCAAATGTAAAATATATAGTTGAATAACCTATTTTTTTTGTCAACATAAAAAATGAAGATTTCTGTTCAGATCAAATAAAAGCTTTATGTTTAATTTGATTATACAAATTCAAATGTTTTTCGATTTTATCACACTATAATTAATTAATTTATACATAATAAATAATTGATAGAATATATAGAATAGGTTCTTGTTTTATAAATATTTTTCGTCGCTTAGCAGTGATATGCATATGTAAATTATTTTTAAATTTTTCTTCCGAGCTTCATATTATATATGTATATGTTTTTTATATTGAGGGTAAGTAAACTTTGATTGTAATCAGAAAAAAACAATAGATAAACAAAAATATTTTTTTCCAGTGATCAAAGTGAAACATTTGGGATGACAAATAATATAATAAAAGTTAAGGAATAAACTTTATTTTTGTAGAAAAATTTATAGAAAATGTTTCATTATTTTTTCGAGTTTAGAATTAGAATCCCAATAGTGAAATTAAAAGAAAAAATACTACAGCAGAACACAACAAAAAAATATTTTTCATCATTTTTCGTATAATTTTTTTTGAATAAAACACAATAAATTAATTTTGAAAACAAAACAATTTTTTATTTTTTCTTATTTTAAAACAGAATTTTTTTTATTCATATTTTTTATTTCAGATATAAATAATTTTGGGGTTTTCCTGTAAATAAAACAATAACAAAAGCTGCATGCAGAGAATAAATACAACAACAAAACAACTATTGGAAAAAAAACAACTTTAATTAAAAAAAAAACACAGATTAGAATAGAATATATGTATGAACATTTTATTTTGTAAAAAAAAGAATATAATCAGTTTTATTTTTTTGTGAATATGTACTAAAGAAAAATATTTAATAGATTTCAATTTGTATATTTTTTTGTATTTGTAATAAAAAGAAAAATTTTATTTAACTTTCTGGTTTATTTATTTTTGTTCAACTTTCTGCCTGGTTTATTATTTGTCGTTTTCCTTCACAATAAATCGATAACTTAAATTATCAGATCTTTCATTTTTTTCTGCCACCATATAAAAGTTGTCCGGTACTTTTGAATTTAGGGGTAGTTTATGATCCGAAAATCTATTCGGTAGAAAGAAAACATGTGTCCCCAAGTCCGCAAGGTATTTTTCGCCATATTTTGTCTTTACCCTAGAAATGTTAAAGATCTTATATTCCTTTCCTGTTATTAAGTCGACCGTCCTGAGAATCGGTTTCAGGTCAGATGAACTTTGTCCCAACTTGTTGAGTGTTTCCAGAAAATTTGCCTGTAGAGTTAATAGAAGATGATTTAAATATATATATATATATATATATGTATTTAATATAATATTTAATATAATATTAACTTACCATTGCTTTTTTATATTTTCAAAAGGTTTTGCTAGATTGTCTTATTGATATTTTCAATAAGTAACTGATGGTAAGTACAAAAAAACAGTTTAATTTATATCCAATTTTTTGGTCGGTTATTTGAAAGTTTTTTTTTCTGAAAAAAAGGAGTAGTGCCACAAAATATAAATATCAAGGTATTAAAAATTAAAATATTTTTTTATATTAAATTTATAAATTACGATTATTATTTTACATTATATTTTTTTCATAAAATTTGTAAAATAAAATTTTTTTATGCAATATTTAAATTGTTTTTTTTTTTAATTCAACAATTTCTTAAATAAAAGAAATATCATAGATGGGATCTATTTCAAGTTCCATGTTGTCAAAGTTTTCTCCGCACCATATCAAAATGTCCCTTATGGTGAATTCTTTGCATAAGTCCTGTTGACTGTCCAAATAAAAACAGCAACTTTTAAAATTTAAATAGTACTTTTGGGTGTCCATCAAATATAGATTTTGTAACACTCCATCTGTATGGCACTCCCACAAATCTTCATAGGTGTATATGCGCGAATTAAATGCTGCCCTTAGTGCCAGGTTAGCTAATGTTGGTGGTTGTGGAATTACAATCAAATTATTTTCCTCATCACTGTAACTTATATTGTTGTAATTTGGATGATCAAAATATCTCAAAGGTCGTGGGTTATCCATAGCCCGTTTTTTCTTCATAAATTAATTTCAAAATTGTGTGTTATTTATATATGAAAAAAACTTGTAAAAATAATATAAAAATACATTTCACAATAAATTTACATAAAATTATATGTACTTAAATTTAATGTTTTTTTTTTACAATAAAATAAAATTTTATCATTATTTCTTATTGATAGTAAAATATCATATGAAGGTTATAATAATAACAATAATTTATCAACATTATTACTATTTTTACGACATATTAAATATATAGTGAATTGAAGACATTGCAAAACAAAGAACATTTTCAAATATTTACAAAGTAAATCCTTTTTTCTTATATTTTTTTTCATATATAAGAGTAGAAAATATTCTAGATGTAAACTAGAAACAAAAGTTACATTTAAGTGGTATATACAATGGATTTGGTAAGTTCTTTTAAATAAATATTTAAATATGGAGAAAATTAAAAACAATATATTTTTTTTAAGAATATCAACAATTTATCGAATCAACTTGCTGAAGTTATAGAAAAAGCTTCAGCACTGATGAACCAACTTCAGGGCATTATTAGAAACAGTTCGGAAATCGCAAGTTTGGTGCAACTACAACAACAAGAACAACCAGCAATCCCAAGTACTAGTGGAGGTTTAGTGCAACAAGAACAACAACCACCAGCAATCCCAAGTACTAGTCGAGGTTTAGTGCAACAAGAACAACAACCACCAGCAATCCCAAGTACTAGTGGAGGTTTAGTACAACAAAAACAACATACAAATTCCACAATTTCATCTTCAAATGAGCAGATGGGCCGCGGTGGTAAGCAATATGTTAATATTATTAAGCAAAAAGTAGGATTTAGTCCTAAGTTTAAAGTTAGTAATAAGGACATTGTGTTTAAATTAAACGACTATAGTGAAGACTTTGACACGATTACTGAGTGGCTAGACACTTGCTTTAGGCACATTTTATCCATTGTTAAATCGGACTTTTCAAAAGACGATTTAATGGGTCTTCAAATTTCAATTCCATCTATTGAAAATACTAGACCTATTGGATTGTCGTTCAAGAAAATTTCAAGTATAAATTCGGAAATGATCACGGATTTGTTAGGTGCTGTTATTCAATCAAATGAAGCCTTTCATTCAACTGATTTGATTGAAATTTCAGTAAAAGTAATACAAGTACATAGCGGTAAAGGACGTTTAAATTTGACCAACATGACAGAAGCACAAATTTTGAAACGTAAAACAAGTATAATCGATGTCGGTCGTGAATCTAATAATAATTGTTTACCTAAATCAATTATTATAGGTAAATTTTTTGCAAGTAATAATAACGTAGCATTGAAAAAATGTTTGCGTAAAAATTCAAAATTATTACGCCAGGAAGTTGAAAAACTGATCAAAAAAGCTAAAGTTAGCAGAGGATCAGATGATGGCTTTAATATCGAGGATATTTTTAAATTCCAAAAAGTTTTGCCTGATTTTAATATTATAGTTTATATTGATAAAAACGATTTTACTAAAGTCGTAAAAATTCAAGAAAAGGGTGTAAAGGTTATAAATTTGTTCTATTTTGAAAAATCGAAGCACTACGTCGCTTTGAAAAATGTTAAATCATTTTTTGGAAAAAAATACCAATGTAGCTTTTGCAATATTTTGTATTCAAATATACACAATTGTCAGGAACTATGTAAGTATTGTCGGACAAACCCTCCATGTGACTTCGTCACTACTGCATGTAAATGCAACACTTGTCTAAGGACTTTTAGGGGTACTCAATGTTTCGAGAACCATAAAAAAACAAAATATGGTAGGGGTTCTATTTGCGATATGATCAAAGTATGTGAAAAATGTTTCAAATTTTATGATTTGCGTAAAAGAAACTATAAACCACATTCTTGTGATGAAAAATATTGTGATATTTGTAAAAAATTAGTGGAGAAGAGCCATGAATGTTTTGTGGATTTGTACACAACAAAAAGGCCTGAAAAGTATACTTTAATTTTTTATGACATTGAATGTACTCAGGATCAGAGCATAATAAATTCAAATAGTTTTCAACATATTCCTAACTTATGCGTAGCAAACAGAGTGTGTCATCATTGTTGTTCGAATGATCAAGATGACTTTCAATGCCAAAACTGTAAAAAGAGACTGCACGTCTTTGAAAATACTTCAGAGGGCAATTGTATAAAAAAATTTATAGATTTTTTGTTAACTATTGACACTAGCGAAAAACACAAAGTTTGTTGTATAGCCCATAATTTTAAAAGTTACGATGGGATGTTTATAGTATCAGAGTTATTAAAAAGAAATAAATCTATTAAACCAATTATGGGGGGTTTTAAAATTCTAAAAATAACTTTTAATACTCACATTTCATTTATTGATTCATTAAATTTTTTGTCAATGCCATTGTCAAAATTTCCTAAAACATTTGGTTTGCAAGCAATTTGCAAAGGCGATTACCCTCATTATTTCAATACTGATAAAAATTATACATATATAGGAGAAATTCCTGATCAAAATATGTTTGCTACGCAGGCTTTAAATTTAATCGAATTAGAAAATTTTAAAAAGTGGTGGCAAGATTTAAAAAGTTCTGGTTATGTTTATAATAACCGACTGGAGTTAATAAAATATTGCCAAGGGGATGTTAATATACTTAGGAAAGGTTGTATTAAATTTATGACTGATTTTATATTATTAATGGATGTAAACCCTTTCCTAGAAAGCTTTACTATAGCTCAAGCTGTAATGCTTGTTTATAGAAAAAAATTCCTTAAAAAGAATACAATGGGTATTGTACCTACTAATAATTATTCTTCAAAACAAAATCAATCATTTATAGGTTTGAAATGGTTAGTATACGAGAATGAAAAATGTAATGGGCAAATAAAATATGAAGTAATGTTACCAAATTGTGGTAATATCCAAGTCGATGGCTATAATTCCCATACAAATACGGTATATGAGTTTTTGGGGTGTTTTTATCATGGTTGTCCTAAATGCTTTTATAATAGATTTGCATTACACCATGGAGTTACATTTGATGATAAATACAATAATCTTTCTTATAGACTTGATTATTTAAAAAATAAAAATTTTATTGTAAAAACCATATGGGAATGTGATTTCAAAAAATATTTAAAAGAAAACCCTAAGGAAAGTAATCTACTGGACACAAATCCGTTAATTTTGTATAGTTCTTTACAACCTCGTGATGCAATATTTGGAGGGCGTACTGAAGTGTTTAAGCTACATCATAAAATAAAACCTGGTGACAAAATTCGATATTTGGATTTTACTTCTTTATACCCTTTTGTAAATAAGAATTGTAAATATCCTATTGGGCATCCTAAAATTTATAATAGAGAGGAATGTAAGAATATCGCCGATATAACTAATATTGACGGTATAATAAAATGTAGCATCTTACCTCCAAAAGATTTGTTTATACCTGTTTTACCTTCAAGAATAAACAATAAATTACTTTTTGTACTGTGCAGGACGTGCGGTGAGACCGAAAATGTATTAGAAAATTGTACACACAATACGGACGAACGTAGTTTAATTGGTACATGGGCTTCTATAGAAATTAATATAAGTTTAGATAAAGGTTATACAATTTTGGAATTGTTTGAAGTATGGGAATACCAAACAACTATATATGATCCTATTACCAAAACAGGAGGTTTGTTTGCAGAGTACATGAATAGTTTCATAAAACTCAAACAGGAAGCAACGGGTTTTCCAAGAGAATGTAACACTCTAGAGGAGCAGAATGAATATATTAAAAAATATTTTAATACTGAAAATGTTCTATTGGATAAATCCAAAATGAATCCAAACCCATCTTATCGAAACACCGCAAAGTTATGTCTTAATTCGCTTTGGGGGAAACTAATTCAGAAAAATGAAATGAATCAAACCAGCGTAATATCTTCAATTGATGAATTCCAGAAACTTGTGCATTCGCCCGGTGTAGAAATTGAAGATTTGTATATAGCTGGAAAAGAACAAATATGGGTGAAGTGGAAATATACACACATTGAGTGTGCCCCACCGCTTAAACATGTTTCCCTAACTGTAGGTATATTTACAACGGCACATGCTCGATTAAAATTGTATGAGGAATTGTATAAGATAGGAAAGAATGTTCTGTATTGTGATACAGATTCCATTATCTTTTTTGAAAATAAAAATTCCTCATATAAACCTACCACAGGTAACTTCTTGGGGGAATTTACTGACGAATTAGCAGATTATGGCCCAAGAACATTTATTACTGAATTCGTTGCAACAGGTCCTAAATGTTATGCCTACAAATACTTTAATCCAGAAAACAAAAAAACGGGGGAAGTTGCGAAATGTAAGGGGGTAACATGCAGTATAAATAACAAGAAAATTTTAAATTTCAATAATTTAAAAAAATTGATTATGGATCCATCGAATACTGGTTCATACACAATACATGATGCCAAAAAAATAAAAAGAAAAAAGAATTTTGTTGTCGTTACAGAAAGTGAGAGCAAAAAATTTGGATTTACTTTTACCAAAAGAGTGTGTGTCGGAGACGATTTTGCAACAATCCCATATGGATATCAATTCCAAAATTAAATGTAATAACGAAAATTTAAAAAATGTAAATTAAAATGTAACTACCGTAATAATAAAATGTTAAATGTAATAATCATAAAATTATAATGTATTGATATTTGTAATAAAAAAACTTTTTTTTTGTTAGCGACAAAATATATTAAATATAAAAAATATGTGTTTTTTATTTATTTGCATTTTACATTTCACAAAGAGCGTTTGCTTATTAACTGCACAATAACAATAATAAAAAATAATGGGAAAACTAATATGTTTTGTTGATCTTCAGTTTGTACTAGGAAACGGACGTCACCATTTTGTTAAGGAAATGGCCGTACTTCAACAAGGGTCTCTAGTTCCAACACTATTTTCTTTCAAACCACCTTTTCCTCAAGAAGAACTAAATGATGAAAGTACACAACAAGGCCTTTACATATATAACAATATCAACAATTTGCAGTGGAATGATGGTTTAATTTCTTACAACGAACTTCCAAATATTTTGAAAACTTATGCCAACCATAAAATTTATGTTAAAGGATTGCAGAAAAAAGTTTTTTTACGTCAATACTTACAAACATCAACAGAGATTATAGAGCTTGAAAATGATATACCTAAATTAAACTCTTTAAGAACATATGAGGTTTATTGTGAAATTCACTACAACAAAAATAAAAATAATAGATGTGCTGTTCAAAATTGTATGAATATGTATATGTACATGTTACAAAATAATAAAATAGATTATTAAATTTTATATATTTTTTATTAATTTCAAAAAAAAGTTTTTACATTTCAATATTAAAATTAATTTTTATAAGATTTTCAAATAATTTACTGGAACAGTATATTGGTATTTCGAAAAATAATCGGGAATAGTTGCAGTGTACATGTGAAAGTTCCATTGGAATGTAATAGTCATCATATGATAATTGAAATACACCTTTGGCTTTACATTTTTCCAAATATTTGTTGAAATATTTTTTTATGTTGCATGTAGCATTGTTGTTGTAACTCATAACAATATTTAAAAAGTCGACTATATTTAAATATTGGTTATATTCTTTTTTAAACAATGCAACAATTTTTTTGTTGTTATTATTTTCGTTGTCCCAAGTAAAGTTTAATATCGATTTTGTTGTATTTTTTGCATCAATATTTTCTAGAAGAGCGTCTAAAAATTCGACATCATTTGTAGAAACTTTTTCTTCTAATTTTTTGAAATTATTAAAATAATTTTCCCACTCTTTAAAAGAAATATATATAGGAATTTCCTTTACACGATGAAAGATAATTTCTGCCTCAAACGTATCAGCGCAGAATCCAACAACAACTTTACAGGTATGCTGTTCATTTAGGAAGTAAGTATAAGCCAATAATAAATTTTTTGGTATATTGCTTGACTTTTGACGGATCTTCTTTTCTGTTGTTTTAATTCCTTCTGAAGAATTTCGTTTTCGGGTCTCCTTTGCAGCACTCATTTTAGTAGAAAATGAAAACTTTTGTGAAAATGTACACGCATTTATACATTTCCAGATCTGCACATTTGCAATTTGTTTTTGTATTTTTTATTATTATGTTTGTTTGTATGTTTAAAAATTTTTTTAAACTCTATTAAAATATATTTATCGTTTTTTTCAAAATTATATCTATCAAAACTATTTAAAAAACGTTGCATGCTTTTGCCATTACATCTGTACCATAAATAAACACAACAATAATGACCGCATACATCAGAAAATGAACTCTGTAACCTTCGGCCGTTTACAATATAACATAATGAATTACGTTTTAAAAATTGCAAAAACTCGTTTTGTAAAGGTCGACGACCATATGAGTCAAAGTATTCTATACAACCCACAGATGGACATAAAATTGCTATCCAATGAGCGCCAGGTTTTGTGGAAGGATCTGTATTTACAACAATTATTGCAGGTCTTTTAATAAATTTTGGAATTTTATTTATGGCAAAAACTCCTTTAAAATATTTTCTAGTATATTTGTTGCATTTTAGTACATTAACAATTTGAAATGTATCCATATTATTCCAGAGTTGAAAAATCAATTACTTTTATATCTGCTTCCACGAAATGTTTTAAAAATTCGGTTTTGATCTTACCGTTTGTGAATAAAATATCAATTTTCTTAAATATATTTTGAAGATCATTAGTTGTCTGTTCATTTGAAAAATTTCCAAATACATAATTGTCACTTTTATCTATATCATTTATTCCATCTGTTGTTGGATATTGATATTTAAATTCCTTACTAAAGATTTTACAAGACTCTTTTATTCCAGTAATACTAATAGATTTAACGAATATCGTATTCTTATTATTAGAGCAGAAACTCATATCAACTAATGCATAATTTTTATAAACCATATTGTTGTTGTTTATTTAACTGTCAATTTTAAAATGTATTAAATCTGCTATTCCACCCTATTTATAGGTTTGTATATACGTTTCGATTCTTATCAATTTGTAAACTCCCATCAAACTCTCCATAAACAAGACATGTTACAGTCGTATTTAATGCTCTGGAAAACTTGGCTTCAATTCTAACAGTGCCTTGGTTCAATAAACTTTGACACGAATTATTTCCTGATAAATCTGGAGTTAAATCGAATGCAAGAATGTAAAAACCTTTGCTGAACATTGATTTTGTGATTTGATGGCCTCTGTCCGAATGATGAATTCCAGTTCCATTAAAAAGGGTATAATATGCACGTGTATCAAAACGATGTTTGTCAGCAAAACTAGTTTCAATTGGTAAATTCGGTATTTGAACGCCATTAACATATAGCATAAATTGTGTCATCTCAAAATGTTTGAAATTAAAAGGATTTTTTGAACGTTTTCCAGTAAAAGCTTCATTATCCGTCATGCAAAATAGTATAGTATTGGGTAGTTGTCCTATGAAAACATTGTCAAGCGATATATTAGTACTACTTGATGGTACTGTGAATGATTTTATTTCAACACGTTTGTAATTGTATTTTGCATTCGCCTTTTCTAAAACAGCATTATGTGCAAGTAAAATACTAGGATTTACTGTGACATGTCTCATAAATAATGTAGCTTCAATTATTTTCATTTGACTTTCATCATTATCGTCAGAGAAAAAGTAAAAATCTGGTTTTTCCAAAGTTAGTAAAACTCTGACATCCACACCATTTATTAATAATGTAGGTTGATTAAACATATCAACATGGAGTTTACCCATCAATTCAACAACACCACTATTATTATATTGTTTTTTACGTTCTGAGGCACCACTATTTCCAGATTTTCCTACATCATGTTTATCTAACGACCAACCAGCACATTCTAAATGGGTATTGGCAGCATCATTTCCATAGTTAAGTAAAGACTCGATGTAAGCTCTATAATTATAATTGTTGTCAGATGAAGTAATATTTTTACCATTTAACTGAACATTGCATTGTTTTATCATAGAATGTAATAAATTGTTAACAATTGCCGGCTGGGCTATTAATTTAGGAGGTGTAGAAGTATCTTTATCATCATTCCACACTGATCCATCTTTCTTTAATATTTGTATTTTTAATTTTAAATATGTTGATGACAAATCTCTATACGTATCGCCATGACCCAAAGAAACAAATTCTATAGTCGAAGAATTATCTAAAGAAGCAATTGGGTTATAAGCAACTTCTTCTGATTTTAAGATACTTGATTGAATAGGTGGTGAACTAAATATATCTAACTCTGACTTCATGCACTCCAACATCTTTAATCAAAAATGTCTAATACTCGTTTTTTATTTTTGCTTCTTCTTTTAACTTTACGTCTCTTCAATTTGAGACGTAAATGACTGGGTTTTGTAGAATTCTTTCTTTTTATAGCCCTCCTTTTACCTGAACCATACATCGTATGCAGTTTATTCACAGCTTCGCGTCTCAAATTTGTAAATGCTTCTTTACCTCTATCTTGTAACACTTCTTTCGGATTTCCTCCTGACGCAATATCTGATAAAACACCAATTCCACTTGAAACTGCTTGTTTTTGTAAAAAATTTAGACCTGATGATAATATAGGCTTTATATAGCGAAATAACCCTCCGAAAACGTCTCCTAATCCTCGGCCTCTCTGATAATTTACAGCCGAATGAAACAGGGGTCCTATTTCTTCAATATTACCCCCTGTTTGAGATAAATAGTATTTAATATAATGACGGTTCATTGATTAATAATTAGAGTGTAACGATTTCTCTTTATTTATATTAATTTTTTATAAAATGTAATAATATTTTTGTAGGTATTACACTCCTGCTAAAATTTATATCAAATCCAAATTTATCAGCTAGTTTTATGGATATGTTATCAAAAACTTTTTTTTCAACATTATGATATTGTATACGTTTATATTTGATTATTGTTGATTCAAAGGAGTTTTTTGTTTCAATAATATTAAGAACTCGTACCTTTGAATCACCCACAAAACATGGTTCTATTATATCAGTGTACATAAACAACATTGCTGCTTTTGATATTGAAGTAAAATCGTTTAAAAATACTTCAAAAGCTTTGACAATTTTTGTTTTATGTGATCTAATATTTTTAACTTGGGAAAAAATAGTTTTCATAAAGCTTTTGACTGAATATGATCTGCTAATAGGAATCTTTACATCTATTTTAGGGCTAGTTACACACACTTCAATATATTTTGACTCTTTAATATCTAGAATTTTGTCCGGATCCTTATAATTTTCATCATCAGTGATAAAGGTGTAAATCTCCGAAATCAAATATCGTTCACATTCTTTTTTGTTTAAGCCTGGTCCCCCAGATATATTTTCAAGAAGTATTGGTAAAATAGATGCTTTCCAGTCACATTTTACATCATCTTTGTTATATGGAATGTATGTTTTCCCTACGCCTAATTTATTTTTTTCCGTACTTCCAATTATTATAAATGCACTTTCTTCATAATTTTCGTTATACCTATTCGGTATAAAATCGTTAATATATATTTCCGAAACACCTACTTTCCAATTATTATGTGTTAAATTAATTTCAGTTGGAAATTTATTTGTAAAACGTGTCAACGAGTTATTGTTATAATAATTATTAGAAGCATCACTCAAGAGAGTAATGAAAAAATCATCTGTTTGATTCATTTTTTTTATTTATAAGTTGTCCACTGTGAAAGATTTAATGGAGTTGTCGTTTTAGGTTTTAACTTATCTTTTTCTGATTTGGCTTGTAAATTATCCTTTTCTGATTTTAATACTTTTTTACGAACTGGGAATTTCAATAAAGTTTGAGCGGATGCTTTCTTAGTAGAAGAACGTAATTGACGATTTAAACTTGTATCTTTTTTAGGTCTTTCAAATATAGGTACTGAAATAATGTCACCTCCATCCGATTCAAACATACGTACATCTGACGAACCAATAGATTTCCTTTCTTTTATACGTTTTCCTGACGGTGTTGCTGAGAGTGCTAAATTTAGTATTTCATCCTCGTTATCAAAAACTTCGTCATCCGTTTCGAATTCATCAAAATCTTTATCAGATGTTGGAATTATCTTACCAGGTGTAAATGTATACATATCGTTTTGGGGTTCTTGGTATTGCACACCAACATCTTCAGATGTAATTGCATCTGTTTGTATCCTTTTTCCTTTTTTTGTATGGGGTTCTGTTTGGGTTTGCATGTGTGATAAATTTTTATTTTTAGTATCTGTAATTTCTGGTTCTGTTTGCATACTCATATTTGACAATACTTTGTTTCTAACAGCCATTGTTTTATTAGAAGGCATGTGTTGTACTGTTTGTATGTGATGCGTATTGTTAGAGCTTTGTTTTA
Organism: Empis stercorea; assembly: GCA_949752835.1. Lineage (NCBI taxonomy): Eukaryota > Metazoa > Arthropoda > Insecta > Diptera > Empididae > Empis > Empis stercorea. The sequence continues at coordinate 36,166,816 of OX457089.1, forward strand.
ATTGTTGTCGCCTTTTATTTGCAAATTTTATTAGCTTTTGACGATATGTATACCATTTTTCACTATCTGATAATTTTTTATTTAAAAGTATTTCTTTCATACTTTTATCTAGGTATGAAAGTTCTACATCATTATTAAAATTATCCTTAAGTTTATTATAAAGTTCAGGTGGTATAACAATCATTCGTTGTAAATTATTCATCTTAATTTTTATTTTGAAAGTAAACTACCAATCAAACCTGATAATACTGTACCTATTAGCACAGGTAAAAAACCTCCTTTCTGTAAAATAACTTTTCGTTTTACTTGCAATGATTTTTTAGGACAAGCTAAACAACGCAATACCTTTTTATTTTTATTTAATTTATTATAAGTGTGATTAGACACTTTGTGATTTCCATTAAGCGTATTTATAGCAATTTCACAAATAGTTTTAATAACTTCCGGATCACAATTTTTTAGCAAAATTTGACGAAATTTTGGTTTAGAATTTTTTAATACATGTAAGATATGACGATTTGTTTTCAATCGTTTCATGTTTTTCAGATAGATCTGTTAATTGTTTTAACGTGCAATAACATTCAAAATAATTATTATTAAGTATATTTGATCTAAAACGAAATATATCGTTAATGTCTTGAGTTAAATCCAGTATAATATAACCATAAGGAATAGATGTCACCTCATTATATACTCTCAGAAATTCTTTGGAGTTTTCTGGATAAATTTGTTTCGCTAAAGGAGCTATTTGTGATTTGTCGCGAGGATTTTTAAAAAGAACCAAATATTTACAATTAAGTGATATATCTCGACAATGTTTTCCCTGATGAAACACATTTTGTGTAATTAAAATAACTGATAAATTTCTATGGTGTGAACCTTTTGTAAATAATTCACATACTTTTGTATTATAGGCATTTAACATTAAGTCATCCAAAACAATTAATATTGGTTCATTATTTTCATTTTTGATGTTTTCCGGAACTTCATTATGATATTCTAAATTTCTTATATTTTTTGGAACCGCGCTAAATTCAGGATTGCACCATAATATTTTTGTTGGCACCGGTTTAATAAATTTGTGTATATATCTAATCAACTTACAAATAAATGTAGTTTTGCCACAACCCGACGGGCCTGCTATCATCATGGTAAACGGATGATTAAAAACTATCATTTTTTTACATAAACTTTTTGAAGTTCTTGATAATAAAATCTTCCTTCAACCTCATGTCCCTTCAAGTCTTTCAATATAAATAAAGGATATGGTTCTCTATTTATAATTTTTTGTACTTGAAAAATTTCTTTTGTCCATTTTGGTGTAAATCCATGCTCGAAAATTGCTTTTTTTTTAACTATTCGTACATAGTCGTCTTGAAATATATTTACATTAATTTGTGGATCTCTCTTATGAAGATTTTTGTATATTTCATAGATTTGTTTCACATGGCTCTGAGTAACGTCTGATGGTTTCATTTTTATTGTACTATGATAAGATTTGTTGTAAGAATTTACAAGGTTTGGTAATACATCGATATATCTCTTAGTTGAACTTTCAGTAAAATATTTAAACATTTTTTCTTTTATTGTACGATTGAATCGTTCAACAACTGCAGCTTTTTGGGTAGATAAAATAGTTGGAAAACGTTGTCGAATATTATTTTGTTTTAGATAATTTTGAAAATTTGAATTTTTGAATTCTTTTCCTTTATCTGATTGAATTGTTTTTGGTTTTCTACCACTTTGTTGAAGAATTTTATGAAAGTTTTTTGTTATTTCTTTTCCAGTTTTATTTTTTATTGGTACTACCCAACCGTATTTTGAAAATACGTCAATTACCGATAGTAAAAATGTATAATTGTCATTTACTTTTTTATACATTTTCATATCGCATAGATCAATTTCCCATAATTGGTCAATATCTTGTAAAACATAATGATTCCTAGGAAATTTTTTCTTAACAGGATAATGTAAGGTATAAACATCTTGGGATTTAAGCCAGTTTTTGATTTTATTATGGCTTATTTTGTTATTTTTTAACGCAGCATGAAGTTTTGCAACAGAACCATATATGCTAGTTCCTGTTTTATTGTAGTACGTATTTTTAATTTTTGAATTTGTGTTTCCCATAGGAAAGTAGAAAATAGTATAAATACCTCCACAAAATTTACATTTGCCTTTATATAAAAAATATCTTAAAATGACACTATTAAGTGATGAAGAAGAACGGTACAAAACATTTGAATTTTGGCCAAAAACTTTTGTAAGCAAGAAAGAGTTAGCATCAAATGGGTTTTTTTATTTAAACATGGGTGACATTGTACAGTGTTACTACTGTAATGTTCAAATATCTCATTGGAATAGAGACGATGTTATTGCAGATGAACATAAGAAATATTCTTCTAATTGCTATATTTTTTCCGATGAGTACAAAATGAAAGACAACGAAGGCATGGATGTTTGTGGTACAACAGGTAGAGGGTCGATCAAGCAAGAACAAAATCTAAATAACCCCAAAAACATAAAATATTTTTATTATTGTGTATCTATTATAAGTTTGATATTTAATTCCATATCAATTTTGTATTTATTAAATAAATGAAATAATAAACAACATAACTGTGTTTTTTTTTTCAACTGTTTACAAATACTACCGCATACACTATTTGCATATTATTAACCATATATATATTATTTCTTGTTGAAAACTGAATAATATATATCGCTTGTTTACATTTGCAATACAGGTTTTCAATATTATGACGTCTTTTTTTCTTGTTTTTTTTTTGTTATTGTGTATGAATATTAGAGTATTTTTTCTGTTATTTTCATTAATATTTTATAATCAAAATAAAGCTTAAGCTTTCACTTGACCTTGTATTTAAATATTAGTATCAATCTGAAAAAAAAATATAATATCAAGTTCATACATTAAATAATCTGAATATAGAAATTTTCAATTTTTCTGTTGACAAACAGTAGGTTATTCAACTGAATAATATATTTTACATTTGCAATACATGTTTTCAATATTATGACGTTTTTTTTTCTTGTTTTTTTTTTTTTTTGAGATTGTGTATGAATATTACAAATAACTTCTGAACCATTCTAGCGCCTGTTACCTTTGTTTTGTTTGCAAAGGCGGGACTATAGTTATTGCGAATAAGCACAAAACAAAAATACAAAAATTATTTATATGCGCGGGCGCAATACTATCAGAAAAAACCACAAATACACAAATATTCGGGAAATATCATCAAAAAGATCATCAACCACGACGCCCACTCTAACAGACTTGTTTACAGTTTTTGGTTAGTCACCATACAAATCTATACTAAAATCATTTTTACACTAGCGGTACATTCAGAGCATTTTTACTCCAGCGGTACATCCATTGTTTACAGTTTTTGGTTAGTCACCATACAAATCTATACTAAAATCATTTTTACACTAGCGGTACATTCAGAGCATTTTTACTCCAGCGGTACATCCATTGTTTACAGTTTTTGGTTAGTCACCATACAAATCTATACTAAAATCATTTTTACACTAGCGGTACATTCAGAGCATTTTTACTCCAGCGGTACATCCAGATCTGTACATTATTTACAGACTGCACGGCAAGCCCAACCCACGAATTCATATTCTGACCAACCAAAAATACAGAAAGACTAGCCGTCTCTCATCACCTGTCTCTTTATTACACACAGCAAGTATTATTTCTAGAACGGTTGTGTGATTTTGGCTTCTGTTAAGCATGTCGTCACTATTGTACGTAGTATATAATTCGATCTAAGGGGGGCTTTATACTACTGATGTTCAATATGGGTAATTTTCGAACTTGGAGGGGGAATAACTCAGAGGGGAAAAGAGATAGAAGAAAATTTTGTTCTACTGGACCTATTATTTTATTACTATCTATCTATATTCAAACTTTTAACACTCTATCTTGAAAGATGTAGAAGTTTGTGTAAACGGACGGACGGACTGACGGACAGACGGACAGACAGAGTGAAACTAATATACACATTTCTTCCAATTTGGTTGGAAATGTGCTAAAAATTAGGCACACTATGATATAACTTTAAACCATTATATAATAAAATATTTTCTGTTCTTACATTTCTAACTGAATTCATTCTAAAATCTAAATTAATTCTTAAATTATGATGGTGACCATCACCTCCATAAGCTAATCTTTCACTTAAGTATTTTGGCAACATATTATTTTTTCATTTTAAAAATTAATAACATAATACATTCTGAATATATTGATTGTAATTAGCTACGTTCCTTTTGGCTACCAGGAGTAGAAAAGAGTAGGTAGGAGTAGATAGGAGTAGCTTTTGAATGGAACGCAAATTTTTTATCATATAACACAGCAACATATGATAGAAAATTATATAAAATTAGTATGCCTAGAAAAAAAAATATAAAAAAAAAATATTTTAACTGTCAGAAATTTGTATACAAATCCAAATTTCATAACCCTAACATCCTTTAAGCCATCTTTCAGATTTTGTGGAACTAAAAAACTCTTGCGGATAAACTTTTCGTAACTCCTCTCAACTACGCCTGACCACTACTCCTTACTATAAAGAGGAGTAGCTGGGCGTAGGAACAACTACGCCTAGCTACTCGTATCTACTCTTTTATATCAAAAGGAACGCGATTATTGTTTGGCTAACACTTAACCATTTTAACGAGCTTAACATAAAAATTCTCGAAATAAACCTATTTACTCTTGTATAATACGCAAACATTTATTTTGTAGTTTTTGTAGTCTATTAATATGTTCTTTAATACAATAAAAATAATATTGATGAACATTCAAAATGTGGTTTCAACATTTTGTTAAATTTTTTTATTGTATTTAACATTGATAGTGTTGACGATCAGCAACAAATCTAAAATTATAAAATAGAAAATTAATAAATTGTATGATTGATGTACAATCAGATATATTTTTATTCTTACCTAAATCACATTGCTCCATTGTTGACATTTTACTTTGTATACATATATATATATATATTCTCAATATATATATATATTTAATGACATTTGTCAATACTGCATTACGCAGCTTTTATCTTCAACAGGCAATATGTAGAACAACTTCATATTCCACAACCTGTTAACAGAGTTCTGGTAACAGAATTCTGTAATTTACTAACAGAGTTCTGTTACATAGAATGTAAAAGGGCAATGACCAGGTCAGAATGAATATATAATTGATTTATATACTAAAAAATAATGTTAAAAGTTTTCATTTTTAATATTCTGGAAAGTTTCCGGGCTTTTTATTTCAAGTCTCAATTAAGGCGGTCGAATTAAGTTTATTGTCGTTTTATTTTAATATAAAATTTAATTAAAATTAAAAATAGTCATATAAAAATAAAACATATTTCTTTTCATATAAGTTTTTTTTTAAATCGGCAATAAAATATAAGTTTTATAACATAATAATATATTGTGTTTCATTTAAAGAAAAAACAAAAAAAAAAAAATACATTTCTTTCTCCAGCGGAAGAAACATTGGTCCTTTGAAAACCGTTTTTTTTTAATAAAAAGAAAATTTAATTTTTTTTAAATAAAATTAAAACCACTGCAGATTGGTAAATAATTCTAGTGATTTCTAGTGAATTTCATAAAATAAAAAAATAATAATAATAAACCAAATTCTAGTGATTTCTAGAGTACATTATGAAACAAAAAGTTGTGTATAAATTTCTTTTTTTGGATAGTGCCAACGAAGATCAGCATAAATTCTTTTAGTAAATTTGGCACAGTGAAGTTTTTATTTAACAAATTCCAAAAAAAAAAAGAAGAGTGAAACGTGATAAATTATAATAATACCGGTACTCGCGTCGCGGTATAATATAATATAAAAAAAACGGGACGCCGCAGTAAAACCGCGCAAAAATCAAGGAAAATTGAATGTTCCAGAGAACTTCAAGGACAGCCACATCAACAGGTTTAAGTTAAGAACTAATAAATAAATTAAACAATTTTTTTTTTATTGAAAATAAAATCATATTAACCTTTAATCATTTAATAAAATAAAAAAATAAAAATTTTATAATACATAGTAAACATTTACATTACAATTTTTACATTACAATTTACATTACAACTTTTTTATTAAATAAATTGAACTAAAAATTTTATTTTAAAATAAATTTGAGAAAATTTTTTTAAAAATAAGTGTACAATTTTAAATTAATTAACTAAATTATTCCGTTGAACCGGACCAGCTTGAACCCGCTATCTTGTGGTTCAATACAAGTTGGTCAATCCGCTAGGGTGAAACTGTAGGTTTATTAGTCTAAAAGAAAAAAGAAATACATCAATATTTTTACCAAAATTTTTTTTGTGAAACAATTTAAATATATTTAGACATAATTTAAACAATATTTTATTCAATTTAATTAAACACATTACAAATATTTTAACAACATTTAATAAATTAATAAATATTTTAATCAATTTAATTACCTATTTTTAAACAAATTGTTCCAGTTGATCTACATTTTTTACAGCGCACAATTGTCCCAGATTGTTCCAGTTAATACATTTTAGAACGAAAAATAATTTTTTTTTGGTTAATACAAATAAGCAGAAATAAATTTAATAATTTTTAATATAAATTTTTTTAACAATTTTAATACAAATAAGCAGAAATAAATTTAATAATTTAATATAAAATTTTATTTAACAATTTAATAAATTTAATAATTTTAATAAAAATTTTTATTATTAATTTAAATAAAAAATATACATACATAAACATAGTGTTTTTGCCTTAATTAATTACAATGGCCCCTAAGAAAACCAACAGTGAATGCATTGCAATCCTAGATGGCATCCTGCTTGCCATTCAGGAAAATAAAGCCTCGTATGAAGAACTAGTATCAAAACGCAAACGCGCTCACATTGAAGCTCGGTTACGGGATCTTGAAGCCAATTTTAAGGAAGCAAAAAACCTCCATTTTGCAATCCTAAAAGACGATGATAAAGATTATTTAAAAAATAAAAGTTTTCATCAAATTCAACTATTATACTTTACCTTTGGTGGTGATTTAAGAGAAGCTCATGATGAAATGCTTAAAGGAGAACAAGACGCAAACGTGTCAGTACCACCAGTCAGTACGCATAACGATTTCACTCCACCGCGATTAAACGTACCTGCATTTGCTGGTACTTACCACAGCTGGCCATCATTCAGGAATATGCTTGATGCATATTTTAATCAGTATCCAACGATGTCCAGTGTACAAAAGTTAAATGTACTTAAATCTAAAGTTGAAGGGGATGCAGCAATCCTCATTCAACACCTCACCATCGAAGACTCCGGGTTCGAATCCGCGCTGACCATACTTCGTGATCGCTACGAAAACAAAAGAGTATTAGTCAATGCACAATTAAAATTATTATTACACCAACCTCAAATCACTAGCTGCAAAAGCTGCAAGCTGCAAAGCTGCATCCTTCAAAACAATGTTGGACACCACTAATGCAGCTTACTATTCCCTAAAAAATTTAGGAATTTTAGTAGAATCTTGCAGTAGCATTTTAATATTTATTATAGTTCAAAAATTACCCTACAAGACCCAACAATTATGGGAAGAAAAATTAGGCGGTTCTAAAAAGTTACCTGAGTTTCCGCTATTCAGGGAATTTCTAGAAATTAGATTTCGTGCTCTTGAATCAATACAAGGTGCACATTCGAACTTCTCAAAATCTACTCCGAGACCATCAGATAATTTCAAGCGTTTCTCTAAAACCTTCCATGTATCCAAATCAGCCGATAATGATAATTGCAGCATTTGCAATTCCGGTTCACATCCTATAAGGAAATGTAAAAAATTTTTAAAACAAAATCCAAAGGAAAGATTTGATACAATCAAAAATATATCAGCATGCATCAATTGTCTGGCTCATAGCCACACTGTTTCAACATGCCCAAGTCAAAAAAATTGTTACCATTGTAATAAACGACATCATTCCTTGCTGCATCTCAACAGACCAAACAATCCTATACCTACAACTTCACAGAATCCCAATGATGAAAGTAGAGAAACTAGGAATAACCAATTTTCCACATTAGTAGCTACCAGAAATACATCGGAACAATCCAGGGTTGTACTCGCTACAGCACTAGTAACTACTACATCCAGATCTGGCGATAAGACAAAGCTTCGAGCACTAATAGACCCGGGTTCGGAAGCATCATTTATAACTGAGTCCGCAGTACAATTGCTAAAGCTGAAAAAAGAGAAAGCAGCAGTTAACATTACTGGATTTGGTGATAATAATGCAGGTCAATCACAGTACCTAGTCAGAATGAACATCAATTCAATTCCAAATCCATCATTTAAAGTACATACAGAGCTGTATGTGTTTAAAAGATTAACAGGCTTGATGCCAAGTAAGGAGTTGCCAGTTGGCAATTGGAATTATCTGCTGGACCTAGAACTTGCGGACCCATTGTACCACACCCCAGGACAAATTGATTTGTTGCTGGGAGCAGATCTATATTCAATAATAATTTTAGAAGTTCTTAAACGCGGACCCATTGGGTGTCCAATAGCACAACGAACGCAGCTGGGATGGATCATTCTAGGCAGTATGAATACATCTAGGAAATCTATAGTAGCAATGCATGCACAAATAGATCTAGAGAACTACGTAAATTTTGGGAGATTGAAGAGATTTCAATTAAAAGGAACCTTACCCCAGAAGATGAAGATTGTGAACAGCATTACGCCAAAACACATTCTAGACGGAACGATGGCCAATATGAGGTGTGTCTGCAATTCAAAGATAATATTAGACCAACATTTGAAAATTTCTATCGTCCAGCACTAATTCGATTTCTACAATTGGAAAAACGATTCAAACATAACAACGAAATAAAAATTTCATATACTAACTGCAGAATATGCCGATCTCAAGCACATGGAAGAAGTCCAACCAAGTTATAACTCGCAAAAATACTTCTTGCCACATCACGCCGTCTTCAAGGCCACCAGCGCAACTACGAAGGTTCGCGTGGTTTTCGATGCCTCATGTAAGGATGCATCTGGAGTGTCCTTGAATGACCACCTCATGATCGGTCCTCGTCTACAGGATGACATAACAAATTTAATAATGAAATGTAGAAAATATAAATACGCTTACACTGCAGATATGGAGAAAATGTATCGCCAGATCTGGATAGCACCACAATATAAACAATACCAATTAATTTTGTGGAGAAATGCCAACAATAACATCGCACCACATGCTCTAAAAACAGTCACTTTTGGTACTGCAGCTGCACCATATTTAGCTGTTCGTACCCTTCATCAATTGGCCATGGATGAAGGACACAAGTATCCACTAGCAGCACAAATACTAATGAAGAATTTTTACGTGGATGATTTGTTGTATGGAGCAGACACGATAGCTGAAGCCACTGAAGCTCAATTGCAACTTCTGAAAATTGTGGAGTCGGCAGGCTTCCCATTACGAAAATGGGCAAGTAATTCCGAAGCAATTTTAAAAAATATTCCTGAAAAGGACAGAGAAATTAGTATGCCATTATCCTTTGATGAAAAGGATACAATAAAAACATTAGAGATACAATGGCATCCAGCTCAAGACATGTTTACCTTTAAAATTTCGACGACTCCTGTGGTTAAATTCACGAAACGGACTATTTTATCCGATATTGCCAAGCTGTATGATCCTTTAGGTTGGATCTCACCCTGTATCGTGCTGGCCAAATTAATGATACAAGAATTGTGGATTGGTAAATCCGATTGGGATGAACCAATCGCTGCAGCGCTGGAACAACGCTGGACAAAGTTCAAGGGAACTCTTTCAAAATTGGAAAATCTAAAAATTCCACGTTGGATACATCTATGTAAAGAAGCTAAAAATATACAAATACACGGATTTTGCGATGCTTCTGAACATGCGTATTCAGCTGTAATATATTTACGCATAAAGGACGAAAATTCACAAACACAGGTGCAGCTCATAACATCAAAAACAAAGGTCGAGCCACTGCGGAAGATCACATTGGCCCGATTGGAATTATGTGGTGCAGTGATGCTCTCAAAACTAATGCATACAGCTTGTACAGCGATGAGTCTGGAGAATATTCCACAATTCGCCTGGCGATTCCATGATAGCTTTAGCATGGATTAAAGCTGTCCCATCAAAGTGGCAATGTTTTGTGGCAAACCGAGTGTCCGAAATCCAACGGTTCACCAACCCTGCAAGCTGGCGACATGTCAGATCCAAGGAAAATCCTGCGGATTTAGGATCAACAGTAAACTATGGTGGTCTGGTCCTGATTTCCTATATCAGCCAGTTCACGACATTCCAAAGGCAGCCTTGAATTTCGAAACAGATCTGGAAATTAAAAAGGTGAGAATTAATTTAATACAGCCTACAGAATCATATTTTAAGAATTTTTCATCACTTACCAAATCAATCCGCTGCACAGCATATATATTGAGATTCATAAATAATTGCAAAAGAATAAATCCACCGCAATCAAGAATAAAAACATTGCAATCGTTGTCTACATATGAATTGAATCATTCGTTAATCAAAATCATCAAGGCAGTACAAGCCCAGACTTTTGAAACAGAAATAACAATTCTCAACGAAAAAAGCTGAATATTACAAAGATATTGATGCAGCCCAACTAGCACCCAAAAAATTCATCACTCAAAACGGGAAAATCATGAACTTAAATCCATTTTTGGACAAAAATGGTATTTTGAGGGTTGGTGGACGTTTGCAGGATTCATCATTACGTTTCAAACAGTGTCACCCAATAATTATGCCAGAAAATAACCATATCACGACACTGCTCATACGGTTTGCATATTGAACACTCTTCATGGTGGCTTTCAGTTGACAACAGCGTATCTAAAATTAAAATATTGGATAATTAATGCTAAAAATGAAATAAAAAAGGAACTTACCAGATGTGTAACCTGTTCGATCCAGCTTTCGATCCAGTACACCAAGGCAATTATTGGGCAATCTCCCGGCAGCTCGAGTTCAAATCAATAGAGCATTTACCATCACAGGAGTTGATTACGCCGGCCCAATCGGCATTAAGGCATGGAAAGGACGTTGCAACAAGATATTTAAAGGTTACATCTGTATATTTATCTGCATGAGCACAAAGGCAATTCACTTAGAACTGGTAAGTGACCTTAGCACCGCAGCCTTTATCGCGGCTTTTCGAAGATTTACGTCTAGGCGAGGCATTTGTACCAACATATACAGTGATTGTGGTACGAATTTTATTGGTGCAAAAAATTTTATGTTTTCCGAATTTAGGTCAATTCAGAAACAAGCCACTCATGAGATAGCAGAACTACTCTCAACCTACGGTACCCAAAATGGCACTTTAACCCCCCACCAGCTCCACATTTCAGCGGTCTATGGGAACCAGGAGTTAAATCCGTGAAACACCACTTGAAGAGAGTAGTTGGAATATCCAGTCTTACATTTGAAGAACACGCCACACTGCTATCACAAGTTGAAGCCTGTCTAAATTCACGTCCATTATGTGCAATGAATAACAATCCAGATGACACTTCAATTTTGACGCCAGGTCATTTTCTGATTGGTGAAGCAATATTAACTACACCAGAAATTGATGTCACTGAAGCCAAAATTACTAATTTAGACAGGTGGAAATATATACAAAAACTATATCAAACCTTTTGGTATCAGTGGAGCACCGAATATCTCTCCAGACTCCAAGCACGTCCAAAATGGACCACTCAGCATCAAAACATAAAATCAGGCGATTTAATTTTGCTGAAAGATGAACGATTTCCGCCAGCTCACTGGCCGCTCGCGCGTATCGTTGACGTTCATCCGGGGCCAGACGGTTTAATTCGCGTCGTTACGTTAAAAACGAAAACTCAACGTTCAAACGTCCGATCGCAAAAATCTGTTTGCTGCCAATATCAGATAATGTACAAACCTAAAAATAAAAGAATTAAAATCAATCTAAAATCATAAAAAATAATAAATTAAAACATGAACTCTAAATCATATTTAACATTGAACTTTAAATAATATTTAAATATGAACTTTAAATAAAATTGAAAATACATGCACACACACAAACAATATTTATACACAAGAATAATAAAACACAAAGTAACTTAAAATATTCTAACATTTTAAGGTTACCATAATTATCGACCCACAATATAAAATATTTTAAAATTTTAATTTGAGTCATACACGGAAACATAAAAAATTCAATAATAATAAACACACAACACAACACAACACAACATATAAATAATAATTTATTAAAATTCGAACACTACTTATTAATCTTCGATATAATTCATAAATCGACCCAATCGAATTTAATTTGAAAATTATATATAATTTCATATGCTTTAATCTATTATAAAATTAAATACGATTACGCGAATAATTAATAATATTAATTAAAAAATAATGTCAACTGAATAATAAAAAAAAAATAATATTACATGAATAATAATAAACAATCTAATATATTACCACGATCAATAATAAAAACAATAAAACATATGGTTCTCAACTCAAACCCAAAACAACAATAAAAAATATAGGTCAACCTGACCTATCTCAACACAAAAAAAATAACCAAAAATCACAATATTTACATTAATAATAAATTTTACTAATAAAATATTTTTTTTTTTTTTCTTTTCATGTCGTGACGATGAAATTATTGTATGGACGAATACACTCTGCGAGATGAGCCGTAGATTAAAAAGGCTTGGATATTTAATAGAAATTAAACGCACGGAGGAAATGCCGCTTTACTTATTAATTATCACACATACTATATTTCCTCAATAAAATCAAAGTCAGGACACGTAAACAATAGCATCAACATTTTATTTAACACTCACCAGCAAGATGGAAACAATTGACTTCATCCGAGCCGGGCAGCATGTTGACGATCAGCAACAAATCTAAAATTATAAAATAGAAAATTAATAAATTGTATGATTGATGTACAATCAGATATATTTTTATTCTTACCTAAATCACATTGCTCCATTGTTGACATTTTACTTTATATACATATATATATATATATATTCTCAATATATATATATATATTTAATGACATTTGTCAATACTGCATTACGCAGCTTTTATCTTCAACAGGCAATATGTAGAACAACTTCATATTCCACAACCTGTTAACAGAGTTCTGTTAACAGAATTCTGTAATTTACTAACAGAGTTCTGTTAGATAGAATGTAAAAGGGCAATGACCAGGTCAGAATGAATATATGATTGATTTATATACTAAAAAATAATGTTAAAAGTTTTCATTTTTAATATTCTGGAAAGTTTCCGGGCTTTTTATTTCAAGTCTCAATTAAGGCGGTCGAATTAAGTTTATTGTCGTTTTATTTTAATATAAAATTTAATTAAAATTAAAAATAGTCATATAAAAATAAAATATATTTCTTTTCATATAAGTTTTTTTTTAAATCGGCAATAAAATATAAGTTTTATAACGTAATAATATATTGTGTTTCCTTTAAAGAAAAAACAAAAAAAAAATACATTTCTTTCTCCAGCTGAAGAAACAGATAGTTTGCTTCTTATTGTTGATAAAACATTTTGTGGCTATTTTTTTTACAAATGTAGTCAACATGACTTTTTAAGTTTAGTCTGTCATCCAACGCCGGATCAAGGGATTTTAGCGCCGGGTGCAGATTAGGTAAATTATTATTATTATTATTATTTATTTATTCTCTTCATTATTTTATAAATTTTATAATATGTAAAACATTGTTCTTAATATTATAACTTATACAATTCAAAGTTAATAAAATTTTAAATTTAGTAAAGGAGAATAATACTAACAACCTTTGTTTTTTATAAAAAAATAGTGGCGGATGTTATGGAAAATACATTTATAATTAACAACTAAGATTAGTTTAGTTTAGTGGGGTAAACCAAGAAAGTGATTATTTAAGACAAATATAAAGATTAATGCAATAATATAATTCAAAAATAAGTACAATAAGTCCAAAATTATTGCAATATTAAAATCAATATAAAAAGAAAAAAAAAGAAAAAAAAGTAAGAAATCTCATGAAAAAAAAAAATTTATGTCTGATAAAAAAGCACAATAAATCAGCATCAGACAATCAAGAATAACAACAAACATTAAATAAAAAAATTCAGCAAGTTCTCTATTTCATTATGATCAAAATTCAGGAGCCAAGATTTAACTTTATGAAGAAACTTGGACAATGATCTAATTGACTTAATTTCGATGGGCAACAAATTAAAAAGTCTAGGCGCCGTATTTAAATAAAATTTAGAAAAGTGCGTTGTAAAACATCTAGGAATCAATGAAAAAATGCCTGCATCTCTTCTCAGATTATAATGTGAAATTTGACTACTTTGAAGATAACCACCACGAATAAAAAATATTTTTAAAGTTTTATAATAATACAAATGACGTATAGGTAAAATATTTAGATTGACAAATAATTGAAAACTATGAAAACGTCTATTTTTATTACAAATTATTCTAATTATGTGTTTTTGTGCAAGTAACAATTTTTTCACAGAATAGAAATATGAACCACCCCAACATACAATACCATATTGCATTTTAGATTGTACTAAAGCAAAATAAAATAAGTTAATAGAAGAACTTTGGAACTGCAAATTTTGTTCAAATTATAGAAATTTCTAACCATTGTTAGAGTGTATTTATGCAAATAGTCTATATGAGAATTCCAACATAGTTTTTTATCAATGATAACACCGAGATATTTGTAGCTCTCAACCACATCAATTTTAAAACAATCAGAAGCGCAGCTAGCAAAATCATTATAAGAATAAGATACAACAGAAAGACATGAATGAAAGTCAGTAGATAAATCTGTAAATTTGGAACAAGACGCAGAATGAAAATAAAACTCAAAATCGATATTAGAATTACCAGATATACTATAAATAATAATTTTAGTTTTGTTACTAATTAGTAATTTATTAAAGGTAAACCATTGGAGCATAAAACCACGAAATCCAGCATTATAAAGTTTATCTAGAAGAAGATTATGGTCCACCATGTCGAAAGCTTTAGAGATATCTACAAACAAAGAAGCAGCAACATTTTTGTTATTTAAACCATCGTATAATCTGCTACAGAATTCTAATAAAGCAACTTCAGTAGAGCAACCCTCACGAAATCCATATTGGAAATTATTGAAAAATTTATTATTATGAAGAAAGTTAAGCATGCGTTTTTTCATAGCTTTTTCAAAATTTTTTGAAAAAACAGATAAAAGAGAGATAGGCCTATAATTATTGATATCACTTCTAGAGTCTTTCTTAAACAATGGAATTATTGTCGCTGATTTTAATGCATCAGGAAAAATACCATTATATACACTTAAATTAAATAAAAATGCTAAAATATCAATAATATAAAAAGCAATTTTTTTAACAGTATTCGTAGAAATACCATCTGCTATAATAGAATTAGAATTTTTTAGTGAAAAAATAATATTAATGAGTTCACTAGAAGTAATCGGTTCAAAAAAGAAACTAGAACGTATATAAGTCTCATTACTAGAATTACAATTTGAATTATCAAAAACGGACGGCAACAACTTATTTGTAATTGATGTAAAATGGTTATTAAATAAATTGGCAAGTTCAAAATCATCAGAAATAACATTATTGTTATAATTTAAAAAAATATTGTTATTCTTTTTATTTTTTCTATCTAGTATGTCATTAATTAATGACCACTCAGCTTTGATATTACCTTTACAATTATTAAATTTTTTACAATAGAAAGTGTTACGTTGATCAGCTATTTCTTTATTAAGACGCTTACAAAGTTTATGATAGTATAATTTAAGCTTAACATTGTGAGGATGCTTGTGTAGTTTCTTGCCAATTTTATTTTTCCTTTTAATCTTTAACAATAAATTATTACACATCCATGGTTTTAACCTTATTTGTTTACTCGCAACCGTTTCAGAGGAACTGCTTAGTTTAATGTAATTTTGTAGCATATTTAAAAATTTATCGAAGGCAGTAGATGGATTATCCAATGAATAAACATCAGACCACGACTCAAGAAGTAGATAATTCGAAAGTTTGTTGAAATTTATAATATTCTTAACAGAACCGGTACATATTTTATTTGGCGAAATAGAATTGATATCTAAAGTCAAACCAACCAAGTTATGGTCACTTATATTCATGTTAAAATTAAATTTACTCTCACAAGATAATTTAGAAATAGAGAAACGAGTAAAAATATGATCTATACAGGTGCTAGATGCTAATCTTGTAGGTTCATTAATTAAAGATACAAGACCATTGGAGGCCATTAAAAGTAAATAATTATCGACAACATTGGAGCTACTAAGCAAATAAATGTTAAAATCTCCCAAAACAATTAAATTACTGCAAGTTATAGAATTTAAAAGTGAACCAAATTCAATTAAAAATCGATTGCAATCAATGGAGTGCAATCTGTATAAGCTTAAAACAGAAAAAGATAAATTTGAAAATGAGCAGTCAACTTTACAAACCTCCGCACTAAGAAGGTTAAAGCAAGTAAATTTGCATTGAAATTCAATTTTACAAAACACCGCAACACCGCCAGAAGCATAATTATTGTTGCACAAAGCAAAAAAAGAATATCCAGAGATATTAAAGTTATTAATTTCATGATCATATATCCAAATTTCCGATAAAAAAATTAGATCTGGAAGAGAATCGAGACTTTCTAAATTTGCAATTAAGATATCAAAGTTTTTACCAAACTTCTAATATTTTGGTGTATAATAAAAAATTTGTTGTTACTATTGAAACCCGAAACGCTGATATTATTATGAGACGAACTATTATAAAATAAATCATTCCGAAGACCAGAAAAAGAACTTAGATTATCAATATTTAAGTAAATACAAGAAAATTAATTAAATATTATTAACAGTAAAATTAATTGTTTTAAGGTCCTCGACAGAATTTACAATAACAGTCCGTTCTCCATCACCTTTCTTCATAAGAACCTTACCATTTTTAAACTTAAATTTAATATTATTATTTTTCTTGAACAATTTAGCAGCATTAAATAATTTCCTCGAGTATGATGTCATTGATTCATTTATAAAAATAAAATCATTATGAAATTCGTCACCAAAAATGTCAGCACTAAAACGTTGACGTAATTCAGCTTTCTTTTTTTAAATCATTTGTTTGATTTTATTAGAAGAGAATTTGATGCAAACAATTTTATTTATTGCAGATTTGCAAGAGGAGGAATCAGAATTAACATTCTCTATTGTTTTTCTTATAAACGATTTTTCAAAATGCTCAGCAGACAAATTAATGCATAATTTTTCACTGAGAAATTTTTGCGTGCATTCTATAGTGTTACTCTCATTTATAGTTGGTAAACCAACAATATCTAAACAGTTAGAGAGATTGTTTTGCTCCAAATAATTAATTCCTGATTCAAGGTTAATGACCTTATTATTGAGATTTTGGTTTTGTTCTTCTAATATATTGATTCGAGCAAGAGCCTTTGCATTAATTGTTTTCAGTGACATAATTTCATTGTAGATATTTTGAAGAGTAATAGGTGAAGATGTTGATGAATTAGTAATATGTGACGATGTAGATGAATTAGTCACCACAGAAATATCACATGAAGCAGCTGTAATTTGATGTGATTCAACTGATGGTATTGGTGCATCATTATTCGTAGCCAATTGAATAGATTTTCTACGTTCGGAATTACAATTACACTATGTTTCAATTTAGCACACTCAGCATGAAAGTAATTCTTACAGGTACTGCACTGGATATACAACTGCTTGCGGTCAATTTTCTATTTACAAATACAAAGCATTATAGCAAAAATTATTACACCATTAGACTAAGAAGTGTTATATTTGAATTATAATTAATTGTACTATTGTCTTTCGTTTCTAATTGTTTAAATATAAATGAGAATTAATTTTGATCAAAAAAATTTAAGGAAGTAAAAATTAGTCTATACCCCACAAAGACTAATAATCGACTGAAATGGCGCCTTCATTACTAAATATATACAATATAATGAAATATAAAAAATGTAGTACCTTTCAATTGCAATCCACGTTATACGCATGCCTAACGTATATGGATACTTGTAACAAAAAAATTTATTAAATCTGTTCTCAATATTCAAATATAGTTAAAAAAATTCGTTAGAAAATGCTGTTGTAATTATTTATAATACGTATATTAAATTGATTATACATTCACATTACAAAAGAACACAACATAAAAGAAAAAAATATAATTTAAATAATACACATTTTCTAAAAGTAAAATAAATTATAAAAATAAAAATAACATTCATAGACATATCAAAAAATTAAACTACATATCAAAAAATTAAAAGATAAAAAAAAATCATATCATATTCACTTTCCTTGCTTTAATTTCTTCAAACTCTTTTATTTGTCAAATTCTAAGGAACCAGAAATTTCAGATTCAATTGATATAAGAGCCAAGCCAACCAATCTCTCCTGGCTCATGCTTGATCTCAAATAGTTTTTAATTATTTTTAATTTAAAAAAGCTCCTTTCAGCGGTTGCTACTGTTACTGCTAATGTAAGCCGGATCCTAACAGCTATATTAAAATTTGGAAAAATATCTTCCATGTTTTGCATACATAGACAGTTTAAAATTTCAAGTGCAATTAGTTTTTTGTTTATGATCACATTGAAATTTTGTATTTCTTCGCAGAGTTCTAGAGCACCAATATCGCTATCCAATGAATCCGTCAATAAAAAAATTTAAATCTACACAAATTTAGAATATAATCCTTTACCTGGTTCTATAATGCAAATATATTATATAAAAATCCAAATGTATCATTGTGCTTCTCCATTTGAATAAATCTTTCTTCTAGTGAATTTATAGCAACATCAATAACGAAGTAAAAGAAATTTACTTTAAAATTTTGTTGAGGATCTAATATTGCATCATCTTGTGATTCATATTCAAAATGTCTTGCTTTACGACGAATTCGTATTTGACTTGGATGAGGGAAATTTGGTCCGCTTTCTAAGAGATCAGCCATCTTTTTTGCTTCATTAATTACTCAACAAAATTTTCATCTGTCCGATAATTCTTTAAAAAACTGCAAATATTTTTATGCAAAGAAGTACATTCAATTACATTCAAGTTCGGACTTTGCATCAGTTTGGAAACAATATTAATTTTTGAGAGAGTGTCGTGCCATAAAACTAGACTGCAAAGAAATTTAAAGCATGAAATTTGCTGAGATAAACTTTTTGCAGTAGATTGGCTATGCTGTCACGTGTCTTGTCTAAATGAAGTTCAACTAGAGCATCATAAATCTCTTCGATTTGAAATCTGAGGGGCGTAATAGCTGATATTCGACTTTCCCAACGAGTTTCACAATCCGACTTTAAATTAAGCTTTTTAACGTGTTTCTTAAGAACATGCCAACGACTAGTAGATTTCGAAAAAAATACATATAACTCTTGAATCAAATTGAAAAAATTAATTGTCTCTCCGGAAGATGACGCTGCATCATTTATCGCTAGATTTAAATAATGAGCTGCACAGGGAATTAAGGTTGCCCTAGGGTTATGAAGCTTAATTCGATTTTGAACTCCCGCTTTTCCCCCTTCATGTTTGATCCGTTATCATATCCCTGCCCAAGTAACATCGTTAAAGCTTGCAGTTCAGAATTTGGAAAAATAAGCTCTATATAAGTTCTATATCGATCAGATTTGTAGCTCTAGCTTTATTAGTGTTACTTTTGTAACTACTTGCTTTAAATAAAAAACAACTGCTTTAAAATGAAGTTTTGAAATCCTTGTATCTCTATTACTTTGTAGAGCTTTTGACTCTATATGAATGCCCTATAAGGTAATTGATTACGACTCTAATAGAGCAATTTAATAAAAGTATACATTTTGCTGTATAATGGCGTTTTTTAGGGTATATAAAGCTAATGGTCTTATTTTACACTGTTTTAGAACTAGAAAAAATTATGTGTCGCATGGTCTTTCGATTAATTTTATACTGACCAGTGGCGGGTGAAAATTTTATTTTACAATGTATGGCACAATTTTTAATCCTTTTTCAGTGCAACAATACTGCATTAACTTTAATATAAAAATACAGAAAATACAGAAACCGCTACTGCTATTGGCGTTTCTTGTAGTATTAGAGACTAGCTTTAATGTAGACTAAAATTAAGCTAGAAGTACCATAACCATATATATAATGACGCCATATTTTCTAAAAAAAAATGGCGGTAATTTAAAGAAAATTGTATAGGTCGCAAACTTTAAAATTAAATATTTGGATTTTATGCATGTTATTTCAGAGAAAAATAGTGTGAAAATTCATTTTTTCATTAAAAATAAATATTAAACATGTTTTTATATGTTTTTGTCGGCAAGGAAAAAAATATTAATATTAACTTTATATTAACTATTTTCCAAAATTTAATTATTTTAATAGCGCGTACTTTTTACTTTTTCGAAGTAACATGTAGACATTTTCCGTAAAAATAAAAGCGCATTAATAATTTGCCTATACATCACACGAAAATCAGATATTTTTCTTTGCATTAAATATATTAATATCGCTATTAAATTATTATATACATTTAGAACTTGTCATTTCCTAATCATTTATAATAAGTTACCAGTTGGTTTTTATATTGCTATTTTTTTATACTACACACATAGAAATGTGACTGATTCTGTTTTCTGTTTTAGAGTAGGATAAACTTAACAATGCTCTACATAAACTTCAAAGCAATATAAAAACCAACTCCTTTAAAGCAAATTAAATGCGAAAGTTCCTCATATAGTGCAAAATAATGCTGCCAAACTAAAGAAATGTGCGTTATAATAGCTCTTTAGTAGTTCTAGCAGCGCTACGAGAACTCATTTTGAAACTACTAGCTTTATAAAACAGCTCTGGAAGCGATTCCACGGAACATTAAGAGCTAGAAATGTTAGTTGGGTGTCCTCTCATGTCATTCATGGGATCTGCATTTCATTTAGCTCTTTTAATAATGTATCCGTTAAACCTTCGCTAGATGTATCAGTTACTGGAACAAAACCTACGAAATGTTCACGGATTTCCATTTTTTTAACACATGTTGTTACAAATCTTATTACAATAGACATTTGCTCGATATGATCTTATTACAATAGACATTTGCTCGATTTATCGGGTGTACAGTAAAGTATAATGGAATCTTAGTGCGATTTTTGACATGGTCTTTACGTAAAAATCACGTTTGTTTATCGTTCGCACGTTGAAAGTCCGTCAAATGCCCATATAAAATTTTTAACGATGTCCGCAAATTTCAGTACATTTTTTAAATTTTCAACGTGCTTATTTGACGTCAAAAAAACGTTTAACTCTAAACGTTAAATTTACGTGGAACATTCAACGAACTAAAATAAGTTTGTATTGCGAATTTTGTACTTCAGAAAATTGATTTTAAAATAAAATAACACAAAATTATAATTTTCCATAATATTTTTAATTATTTACAAAGTTTACAATAAAAATAAATACTTAGAAAATAAAATATAATTAAAAAAGTTAACAAAAATTACAGTCTTTCAAAATTCTTTTCGACTTATTTTACTTAAAAAATAATTTTAATAAAAAGCTAACAAATATTTTAGTCTTTAAATCAATTTAGACTGATTTTACTTAAAAAATAATTTTAATAAAAAGTTAAAAAAAATTAGTCTTTAAATCCATTTCGTTAATTGTCGCCTTTTTAACTCTTTGAAAACGCCTCTGCCGATCAGCCAGCATTTGCGTTCTCATTGATGTGGCATATCCCTTTTTGCAATTATACCAAGCACCTGCAAATTAAAAAAAAATTAAAATTAGGTTGCTATAACAAATATTGGAAAAAGTTACCCATATAATTTAAGCTTTTCAATGAAGAAAAGTCTTCAGCCATGCGAACCGTCCCAATTCTATTAGGCCAAAATATTGTCAGGAATTTATTTTGCTAATCCAGCAGTATTTGGGATTTGGGCAGTAATTTTGCGTTGGTTTAAATTATTTAAGTTTCTTTTCCTAAAAATAATATTTTTAAAAGCTTTATAATAACATTAATTATGTACATACCAAATATGATGCATCATTTTCAATTTTCAATAACAAAAAATCACGTTCGCAAATTCACTAATTTGAACAAAGAACAAAAACAAACTAAATGAAATGCCGTAATATTCAATTTGACAAAGAAATTTGCAAAAACAGTACACTCGTCATCGTCAAATTATCAACGTTCATTTGACGTGAAATAAGCAAGTCAAAACTACTACGATAGTATGTATTTTTTTTACTAAACCAACTATATGATTTTTAGGCCTTTTTTTTAAAAAAAAATCCCTTATGCTAACGCTTTTGTCTGTCTGTCTGTACGTCTGTCCGTTGGAAAGGTAGTTAAGAGTAGAATACGATGCCGTTAACTGTATTTCCAATTTCTACCGCTAGAGGCGCCGAATACTAAAATATGGAAAAAGAGTTTTCAAAATGTGTTTTCCAATTGTGAATAAGCTCCAAAAAATATGTTCAATGTCGCATCTGAAATTTAGTAAGTAGTAGTATAAAATCAGTTATAATTTTAATTTCTGCGGATAGAGGGTGCAACATATACTCCAAATATGCATTTAGAGTAGTTAAATTTAAAAAAAAGCCCGTAATTATAAAACTACTGATCAGTAGTTCGGCTGCGCGGCATTTTTGATATTTCTTGCTATAAGGGATATAAGTTCCTTCTGAATTACATGGCTAGAATAGTGTAAAGATGATTGTTTACTTCTAAAGTTATTTATATGTACTTCTGTACTCTGATCAAGCTTAGCCAATAATTCCATTAATTTTAGAAAATTTCCGTTATTTCGGTCATATAATTCTCACTGGATCCATGAAGAGCAAGATTTTGAGAACCAAGAAATTGTAACACAGATATTATTCGTTTCAAAATTTCTTGCCACTTACGTGTCTCAATTTCTATTAAGCTCTGATTCACATTATCAATAGTGGTTGCGTTTTTTATTCTTAAATCTAATTCCATCCAGCATTTCGTACTTTCGAAGTGAGTGGAACTAACTTCGTGCCATTTTAAATCACGGGATAAATGAATCCAATCCGAATTTCCACACAAACTCCAGTTTGTTGTAGTTTTTGAAAACAAAATACAAGCAAAGCAAAAAACTACATCTTTGGAGGTTGAATATACTAACCAG
This sequence comes from Empis stercorea, assembly GCA_949752835.1. Taxonomy (NCBI): domain Eukaryota; kingdom Metazoa; phylum Arthropoda; class Insecta; order Diptera; family Empididae; genus Empis; species Empis stercorea. The sequence continues at coordinate 36,190,164 of OX457089.1, forward strand.
CGCCTAGAACACTTTTCGCCATTGGACAATGTACGGCTATAATATGAAGCCGAAAAATGACGGCCATTATCGTCAATGGGAAAGTAAATGTCCAATATTTGAGTAGGCGGACCTCTTATTCGTTTCAAAATTTCTTGCCACTTACGTGTCTCAATTTCTATTAAGCTCTGATTCACATTATCAATAGTGGTTCCCTGCATTCTTTCCCTGCTCTCTCCCTGCATTCTTTTTGTTTTTTAAATACTCAACCAGATTTCTTTTTTTAAATGCTTTTTGACATATTTAGATTCTCGTGTTTTTAAGCACATTTCCAACTTGTATCCGAAATTGTATCCGTATCTCCCATCCCCTTTCCGTTGTGGCCCTTCGAAAATCAAAAAATTACATTTGTAATTTACTTGTTAAATTATAACTACACAATATTTTTAAAAACAAATATTGGGAAAACTTTCGAAAATCATATTTCTTTAAAGTGCATTAATTAATAAATTATAATCATTTGCCTCACACTTATAATTAATCAAAATGCTTAATCATGTAAAATATTGCAAAAAACCAACATTTTGCATATTTTTAGGGGCTGGAATATTGGATATTATTTCATATCACATTCACATTATGTTAAATTAAAAGCCAAATTACAGAAAACTTAAATAATAAGTTTATATATATTTTCCTGGAATAATAACCTTGCAAGGAAAAAAAATTAGTAAAATCGAACAGGGACACATTTTTTACCTATGTATAACCATATCATTTTTTACCTTTCCTATGTACATTGAAAATTCTACTAAAATATAATATACACGTATAGGAATTCCCATTGTTTTAGAATAGCTCATAGTTTTACATGAGGCGATTTTGAGGAAATGTGCTTTTGACAAACCCGGGGTTTGTTTATATATTTAAAATGTGTTATATTTAAAATGTGTGCAATTCTTAAGTTCTAGAATAAAACTATATATCTAGAAACTATATATTTAAAATGTGTGCAATTCTTAAGTTCTAGAATAAAAAAAAACATTAACATTTGAATTTTGGTATCGAAAATAAATGTTTCGCTTTACCTTATTTTACCCTTTCTTGTAGCAATATTATATTTTATATTTAGCACAATTGAACTAATATTCGTAGTTATACATACTTATATTACTTTATAATAAACAAATATTACTGATACTCACTGTTATTCACTTTTGTCTGTTTAAAATAATATAATAATTTGATAGCTTGGTTGGTTGGTTAAAATGGCGAGATACCCCACCAACTGGTAGGGTACCTCCAAGCAGCACTAGCGCGCCGTTTTATAACCACTCATTCTCGTGACCACGGGGTTGGTTGGATTGTTTCAGATCCAGTCGGTGGTATTTAGGAACTGTGTCAGGTTCGTTGGGCAGCACGCGGCTAGATCGTCTAGTTCATTGAAGATGTAGCTGCCAAGTGATCTGTGTCTAGCTCTGGCTAGTGCTGGACACTTGCATAGGAAATGTTCTACCGTTTCCTTCTCACTTGGTTCCTTGCAGCTATGGCACGATTGGTTGAACGGGATGCCCATTCTAGCTGCGGGCTCTCCAATCTGCCAGTGACCGGTGTAGACAAAGACAGCCGTCGCTCTTGCTATGTGCCTACGGGAGAGTTTTAAAAGGTTATTGGTATTGGTTTGGTTGTAGAGCGGCCAAGTTTTCTTGGTTGTCCTGCATGTGGTCAGTCCTCGCCATCTATCGCTAGCAAGGGATAGGTGGTGGAGGTAGAAATCTCTTTTTACTATGTTTAGAGGAGGGTCGACTTGTGCCGCCAGGGCTACATCTAAACAAGACCCCCCGTGCTAGTTCATCGGCTTCTTCGTTACCGTGTATGTTCCTATGTCCGGGAACCCACAGTAGGGTAACGTTGAATTGGTTACTTATATACGCCAGTTCATCTGAACATTTCTTTACGAGTTTTGAGGAGATTGTGGCAGATTTGAGAGCCAAAATTGCCGCTTGACTGTCCGTCACAATCGCTATGTTGTGTTTGTGAGAGGAGTCTTCTCTCAATGCTTGGTACGCTTTCCAGATCGCAAAGGTTTCCGCCTGGAAGACAGTGGATCTGTTAGGGAGTCTGCTTCTTCGTTACCGTGTATGTTCCTATGTCCGGGAACCCACAGTAGGGTAACGTTGAATTGGTTACTTATTTACGCCAGTTCATCCGAACATTTCTTTACGAGTTTTGAGGAGATTTTGGCAGATTTGAGAGCCGAAATTGCCGCTTGGCTGTCGGTCACAATCGCTATGTTGTGTTTGTGAGAGGAGTCTTCTCTCAATGCTTGGCACGCTTTCCAGATCGCAAAGGTTTCCGCCTGGAAGACAGTGGATCTGTTAGGGAGTCTGAATTTTTGGGATATTCCGTTTGTTTCTGAGAAAATCCCGGCACCCACACCGCAGTCCATCTTTGAACCGTCTGTGTAGAGGACCGTGTCATTTCGCTTAATAGGCCTAAGTCTTTCCATTCTCTTCTGGTTGGAATTTTGGTTTTGAACTTCTTGTTCAATTCTAGCTTGGGGATAGTGTAGTCCGTAGGGACCCTGCTCAGATTCATGTCTATCGTGTCAAGAATGCTGCAGTGTCCATATGGTTTTCTGCCCAGTGCCCGATTTCTTTGAGCCTTATTGCGCTGCATGTGGATGAATATTTTATATGGAGGTCCGCTGGAAGAAGGTGGAGGATTACATCTAACGCGTCCCTTGGCGTTGTTCTCAACGCCCCTGTTACGTACATGCAAGCTCCTCTTTGGACCTTACCTAGCTTGGTACGGTTGTACTCCTTTGAGAGTGCGGGCCACCATACAACTGACCCGTACGTGAGGATAGGACGAACTATGGCTGTGTACATCCATAAAGCCATTCTTGGCTTCAATCCCCAATTTTTGCCTAACATCTTTTTGCACGAGTAGAGAGCTACATACGCTTTCTTTGCTCTCGCTTCAACATTAAGTTTCCAGCTTAACTTAGTGTCAAGTATCACGCCTAGATACTTGACACTAGGGGAAAGCTGCAATTCGGCACCATCCAGCCTCGGACGAGTAAAGGTTGGGATTTTGGTTTTTGTGGTGAAGAGCATGAGCTCAGTCTTAGCTGGGTTCGCACGTAGGCCATCTACTAACGCAGACTAGGGCTCTCTCTAATATCTCGCTTAGTATGTGAGGGTATTTACCTGAGACCAGAATGACTAGATCATCAGCGTATGCGACTGCTTTAATCCCTTCATTCTGTAGCTTTTTCAAGATTTGGTCCATTACTAGGAGCCAAAGAAGGGGTGAAAGCACCCCACCCTGTGGGCACGAAGGACTCAGCTAGGTTAAGCAAGATCCTTCTTCTAGTAGTTCTCAAATTCAGTGACGGAAAAAAATTAAAAAGTGAGTTTTGAAAATATTTGATTACGCCATGACCATGCCATGGTAATAATAAATACTAATTTTAAATAGTCGTTTTCAAAATAAACGTAGTAGCCCTATTTTAAATAGTCGTTTTCAAAATAAACGTAGTAGCCCTAATTTTCATCCACCGTCAATCGCGTCAACAAGTAGCAACTCAGCAAATACTGTAAAAAAGTCAACAATTACAAGTTTTTTCACCGTTCATGACAACTCACTTGATGCATTACTAGCTAGAATGACCGCTGTTGATGGCTTACCATTTAGAATCTTTGTAACATCTGTGGAGTTGCGCAAATCTTTATACACAATACACAAACGCAACGCAATACACAAACGCAACGATACACAAACGCAACGCAAGCAAAATACTTAGGTCGCCAGTATTGCAACATGTGCTAAACGACATATCTGTCGAAAATAACAATATGCATCACGAAGAGTTATTAATACCTGAAAACTCTAACAATACAGTAAACGTTCAAAATAGTTTCACCAACACTAATAATAGATCATCTGATAATAAAATATCAAATAAGATAATTAACGAAGAAGCAGAGGTAAATATCAAACAAACCGGAATCGATAGATATTTAACTGTCACTAAACGTAAACGTAGTCCAATATCTGCAAAATTTTCAAACATGGCAAAAAAAAATAATGTCACGACGTGTGACCCGTCATCCAATAACAGATTTGCATTATTAAATGTTGAGGAAAACGATGATAACGCAGTAATTAATGAAAAAACAACTAAGCCACCACCAATATTCTTGAGGGAGAAAAATAATTCCAACCTAATAAACCAATTAGCACACCAAATCGGAAAAAATAATTTCTACGTCACAAATATGAGAAAAGGAAACATTGATGAAACTAAAATCCAAGTAAATAATGAACCGAATTACAGAAAAATTGTGAATTTTCTAGAGCATCAAAAAAATAACTTTTACACATACCAATTAAAATCTAGTAAAGGTCTTTCAGTCATAATCAAAGGGATTGAAAAAAGTTGCGCTACTCAGGAAATTAAAGAGGCTCTTGAAATGGAAGGCTTCGAGGTAAAAAATGTGCTCCACGTAATAAACAGATTCAAAGAACCACAACCGCTTTTTAGAGTTGAACTAACACCTAATGCGAAGAAACTAAAACCTAATGAGATTCACCCAATATATAACCTTCGTTATTTAATGCACCGACATATTTATGTTGAGGAGCCCGGTAAAGGAAGCGGCCCTGTCCAGTGTACAAATTGTCAAGAATATGGACACACCAAAACATATTGCCAATTGCCATCAGTTTGTGTCATTTGCGGTGATCTTCACCAATCGACAAAATGCGACAAACCAAAAACCGATCCAAATATAAAAAAAATATAGTAATTGTGGAGAACAACACACAGCTAATTATAGAGGTTGCATTGTATTCGCAGAAATGAAGAAACGTATGAACCCTAGAGCAACAACCAATATTACTCGGCACGAGAATGATTCACCACCTTCGAATTCTGCAGAAACGAATCCTACTTCCTTTGCAAACGTAGTTAGAAATGGCACTGCTCAACAACAACAACAGCAACCATTACAAAACAACACAGGCTTCGAAAACATGATGAATTTATTCATACAAAATATGATGCAGTTTATGGCATCGATGCAAAATCTAATGCAGGAAGTAATCAAAACCCAACAAAACGTAAAAAAAAAAAACATAAAAATTCCATTAAAAAGTAAATCTGACATCGACAAAGCTATTGATAAACTCACTGAAATTCTAAAAAACGAAGCTCTGGCATCAACACCACGAACTCAAACAAGTGACCAAGAAAAAATATCTGGACCGGAAATAGAACAAGCATTAACAGAAAAGAGAAGACTACGAAGAAAGTGGCCAGAATCGAGATCTCCTGTAGCAAAGAAATTATTAGATAGTGCAAGTAGAAAACTTAAAAAAATTCTTACAGATTCATCACAAGCAAAATTCAAAAAGTATCTTCTTGAGCTCTCACCCACTGCTGAAATTAATTACTCTCTATGGAGAGCAACAAAAGCACTAAAAAGGCCACAATTGCACGAGCCGCCTATTAGACTTGAAAGTGGTAAATGGGAAAGAAGTGATAAAGAGAAAGCTAATATTTTTGCCGATCACTTGGAGCAGGTTTTCTCACCTCATAACAATGATAATTCATCACCCCTTCCAGCCATATGCAATGACTATTCAAGAATTCGACCAATTAGGATTAAAAAGACACTAGTGCAGCGAACGATTCAGCAACTACAAAATAAAAAAGCTCCAGGACATGATGAAATCACCACTAAAATGTTAAAAGATATTCCTGGTATAGCATTTCTTCACCTTTCACATTTATTCAACGCTATAGTCAGAATTGGCTACTTTCCATCACATTGGAAAGTTTCGACAATCACAATGATTCAAAAGCCTGGAAAAGATGTTACCAAAGCCGAATCTTACAGACCAATAATTCTTCTGCCTTCGCTTTCTAAGGTATTCGAAAAGATTCTTGCTTACAAAATTATGCCAGAAATTAAAAGAAGAGGAGTAATTCCATCACACCAATTTGGATTCCGATCTGGACACAGTACTATAGAACAGGTACATAGATTAGCCGCACAAATTAGAAAGGGATTTGCGGAAAAGAAATTCTGTTCAGCCATCTTCCTGGATATATCACAGGCATTTGATAAAGTGTGGCATGCAGGCCTAATATTTAAGATCAAAACACTCTTACCACCATCAGTTCACCAACTGTTAAGCTCCTACCTCATATCCAGACGCTTCAGTGTTAAATATAAATCATTCACCACAACTCAAAGGAATATTAAAGCTGGTGTCCCACAATGCAGTGTCCTAGGACCACTATTGTATTTAATATACACATCAGATCTGCCAGTGAATCCTCAAATCCTAACGTCAACTTTTGCTTATGATACAGCCGTTATAAGTACATACAAAAATGAACAAGAAGCATCCATTAATCTTCAACATCATCTACAGAAAATTGAAGAATGGTTAAAGAAGTGGCGTCTAAAAGTTAACGAAAATAAAAGTGTACATGTTACTTTCACACTAAAAAATGGAACCTGTCCTCCGGTAAGATTAAACAACATACAGATACCGCAACATCATACAGTAAAATATCTTGGAGTTCACCTCGACAGAAGATTAACGTGGAAAAAACACATAGAATCAAAAAGAGAACAAATAAAATTAAAGCTAAATAACGTGCAATGGCTGATATGTAAGAAGTCAACACTCACAAAGTTCTAATATATAAAACAATCATCAAACCGATCTGGGCATACGGTTGTCAGTTATGGAAATCAGCATCATCTAGTAATATTGAAATTATACAACGAATCCAGTCGAAAATACTGCGAATGATTACTAATGCTCCGTGGTACATCAAAAATAAAAATATACATCGTGATCTTCAGATACCTCTTGTCAAGGACGTTATTAAGAAATATACCAATCGATATTCTGCAAGATTAATAATACATTCAAATCCTAACGCAAGAAACCTACTCAACATTTCAACAACAAGCACACTCAAAAAGAAAACTATAGCAGTTCAACAGATTAGTTAGCTTATGTTACAACAATAGGTTATTTAATCATTCGATTAATACCTACATCATTCAATTTAGCTGTAAGATTTGTTCACACTTAATAAAAAGTTTCAATATGTTTATTATTGTCAATTTCGTATAGAAAGATTCAATAAATACATAAATAGTTTAAAAAAGGTAATCAAATATGGTAAATTTATTCGGCAAAAAATTTCTGTTGAACTGCAAAGCTTGAAGTCCCAAGGAGAGCGATTTAGCCTATCTTTCGACGAATGGACTTCTACAAGAAATCGACGATATCTAAATTTAAATCTGCATATCAAAGGAAAACATTGTAATTTAAGGTTATTACGAGTACATGGATCGTTACCAGCAGAAAAATGCATTACATTGATTGCTGAAAATTTAAAAACTTTTGGTTTGAGCTTGCATGAAGATATCGTTTGCATTACAACCGATGAAGCTTCGGTCATGAAAAAAGTCGGCAAATTGCTAACCAATGATCAACAGCTATGTTTTGCACATGCTATTCATTTAGCAGTAGTGGATATCTTGTATAAAAAGCCTGCACAAACACTTCAGAAGAAAGAGGTCGAAATGGAAGCGAATGATGATGAAGATTTCGAGTCAGAAATTGAGCACCACGATACCGGATTTCAAGTAATTTTTGAGGAAACTGAACCAGAGTTATCAGATGAGCTATTACCATTGATTACAAAAGTAAGAAGTATCGTCAGATTGTGCCGTCACTCACCAACTAAAAACGACTATATTCTTCAAAAATATGTCAAAGCAGTTTGGTAAAGAAAAATCGTTGTTAATTGACATAAAAACTCGCTGGAACAGTCTTTATGTTATGCTAGAACGTTTTTTTGAAGTAAAAAATTGTGTACTCAAATCATTGATTGATATCAAATCAACGTTATCGTTCAATGAAGAAGAAATGGAATTGATTAAGAATTTGCTGACAACACTTGAACCAGTTAAATTAGCTGTTGAAGCACTATGCCGTCGCGATTCATCACTTTTGACAGCAGATGCAACTATTTATTTTTTGATCAATAATTTGGGCAACAACCATTTAGGTCTTCATCTTAAAGAAGCAATAATCCGTCGAGTGAACGAACGCCGAACCAACTTATCTAGCTTGATGCAATACTTGCACAAAGGTAATCAAGTTTACGACGACTTTGAGCTAGATTTGTGTTTAAACTTTGAACGCCTCAGAAAAACACAGATAATTAACCTGATTGTTGGCTTGAGTACTCGTATGTCAAAACCAAGTTCAAATGAACCATCGCAAGAACCAGATAACGAATTAGACAACGAAATTATTGAAGATGATGAAGTTTTGGTGTCTACAAGAAAAACTTGACAGAGCAATCAGTCAAGAACTAAATTCAAAAATTGCACCAAAAAGGGCAAAAACAGCAAACGATCTTATAAGTATTGTCAAAAAAGAGCTGGCAGTTTTCGAGGCAGAAGGTTATCGCGGATCTACACTCGAAAAAACTTACAAGTATTTGAATTCTGTACAGCCTACCAGCGTGGAATCGGAGCGCGTTTTTTCAGGATGTGCAATTGTTGCGACTAAAATTAGATCATCATTAAATGATGAAAGCTTGGATATATTGTGCTTTCTTCGGTCACATTTTATACTTACCAGCAACTGAATTTGTTAATTTATTAATTTTATACTAAACTTTATTCATTTTTGTATTTGTGTTTTATTTTATGTTGAAAGCTTGGTTATATTGTGCCAGAAACTGAATTTTTTAATTTATTAATTTTCTACTAAATTGATTTAATTTTTATATTTATTTTTTTATTTTTTTATTTACAATAATAAATTTTCTGCATTATTTGTTTTTCGTTTAATTTCTTTCCGTTTCAGATTTCCTTTCAGTCCCGGTGCCAGTACCGGGAACCCGGTATTGAGAAAATCTAGTACCGAAATCCCGGTTTCAATAAATGGTTCGGTATTGGATGCTCTAGTTTCCATGTACCTTGCTTGTAGCAGATATTGTAGGCATCCCTAGTCACCTTCGTTAGTTTGCTAAGATTGTCATTCCATCACGGGGGGAATGATTTCTTACTTCGTTTAATTGGACAAGACACCTTGTAGGATACCTCCATGGCTTTAGTGAACCTGACCGTTAGCTCTTCTAGAGCTTCGACCGTTACTATATCCCTATTGTCGTTGCCTACGGGTAATAATTTTTGTTTCAGCACTGATCTGAACTTAGACCAGTCTGTGTTTTTGGGGTTTCTATAGGGTTTGGGACTGTTGGTTGTTAAGCTAATATTGAAGAGTATCCAGCTCTGATCTGAAAAAGATCTCTCTTTAGATACTCTCCAATTTTCTACCATATGTGCTACGTCATTACTAGTGCATGTAATGTCGATTATATCTTCCCATCCCGGATGCCTATCTGAGCAAGGGAAGGTAAATGTGGGGGTTTTTCCTCTATTACAAATAGATAGTTATTTAGTATAAAATCATAAAGTGACTCACCTCTTTCATTTATTGCAGAGCTCTCCCACAGGGAGTGTGGCATTAGCGTCGCATCCAATAAGCAGCTTGCTTTTTTTGGCGTGGACCAGTTCATGAAGCTTGGTTGGCGGGGCTTGTTCATCATGCTGCATGTACACCGAGCTGATGTACATTTCCTTGCCGTCATTCTGCTCAACTTTGATGACAGTCATGTCTTCATAGCTAAAATTAGAACAAAGATGTGCATTTATGTGTTTTCTAACTAGAATACACGCTCTTGGCTTACCTCTATGGCTATCTACAGACTTGTAGAATAGATTATAGTTTTTGTGGTTCAGACCACTCACTCTGGAGGTGTTTATCCAGGGCTCTTGTAGTAAAGCTATGTCAATGTCTTCCTTGCACAGGAAGATCATTAGGTTGTCCGAGGCGCATCTGGAATGCTTAAGATTCGCCTGTACAACCTTCATCCTCGGCTAGTTGGTCTTTACCTGCAGTCTCCTTGGCCAGAGACATCTCTTCCAGCAGGTCGATCGCTTCATCCGCCGCGTCAATCTCAGGACTTTCCGACTGGAAAATCTTGAGTTTGGCTCGGCGGATGTCGAATCTTACTCTGTTCCCCAGCTTCTCTAGGGGTGCCAGACTTTCATCGTTTATGAGAAGGAGGAAGGAAAACTGCTCTTCGGCGAGTCAGTTGCAGCCTCCTTTTTAATGATTTCCCAGTTGCCCATCGGGACCTCCGGGTTGTGCAATGCTAGAGCTTTGAGGAGCCTCTCCCCGTCAATCTCCATCCTTGGCAACCAAATCCTTGGCAACCAATTATTAAATACAAAATTAATTATGTTTATTAAATTTTTTCATATTAATAAAAATAATTCAAAATTAATTACGTTTATTCAATTTTTTCACATTAACATATTTTTCAAAATTAATTATGTTTATTAAATTTAGATATTTTCACATTAACAAATATTTTTCACTGATTCTAATGGATTGCACTCTTTCTAATTACATAGCAAGATAATTAACCAAAAGGGGTAGAAGATTTGATACATTGCAATTATTTCCTTGACAACAAAGAAAAACAAAAGAATAACAAAAATCAAGTGAACTGTGTGTTAAGTTTAAATCTTGACTGTTAAATGTAATACATAAATAAAAATGTTAGAGTTATTTGTTAATATGAAACGTAGATGAAGGGCCAGTGAAGGTGGAGCACTCCTTAAAATATTTACAGCTATAGGTACCTACATATATGTATCTATGTATAATTAAAACAAATTAGACGCATGTATATTTATACATAATCATATCGCTGCTCCAACAGAAAAACGTCACAACTGCAAATTTTAGATTTTTGACTTATAAATGTCACTATTGCAGAAAAACGTTTTTCTTTCATTGTATAAAACCGTCTTAACTGTAGTTCTATAAGTGTCGTTTTTCTCCGAGGCTATATGTTTGAGAGAAAATAGTCTCAATAATCAGTTGTGTCGTGGTTGCCTGAGTGACAACTGTGTTTTGCGTACAAAAATGCCATAAAGTTTGAAATGTCAGTTGTTTTCCAAAAATTTTAAAAGAAAAGTACCATGATTGCGTTTTATTACATTTTTGTCTTAAAATGTAAGATTTTCAATCATATTTTAATCGTCATATTAGTGGAGTGTGTGGTTTTTTACGTATAATAAATAAATTTACACGTACTTTTATGATTTTTTTGTAGGTTATGCTATTTTTCAATATAATAATTACTTTTTGCTCTAATTTTAATTGAAGTTGTGCGTTTTTTCTACCCGCTTTTTAAAAATATATTCTTAATTTATATTGTGCAAAAATGCCTTCTCGAGCCGAAAAAATATTATATAAGGCTGTAAACAAAAACCCGCCTATTTTCGCAGGTATTACAACTTTATCACCCACTCTAACATCACCAACTATTGGTCTGCATCACCCACTCTAACATCACCAACTATTGGTCACCCACTCTAACATCACCAATAGTTTCACCAATTGCAGAGTTAATAAACCTTGACCACAATATAACACTGGATGAAAATTACATCAATGCAGAGTTAATAAATCGTGATGAAAATTCCATTCTCTTCTGGTTGGAATTTTGGTTTTGAACTTCTTGTTCAATTCTAGCTTGGGGATAGTGTAGTCCGTAGGGACCCTGCTCCAGTCGGTGGTATTTAGGAACTGTGTCAGGTCCGTTGGGCAGCACGCGGCTAGATCGTCTAGTTCATTGAAGATGTAGCTGCCAAGTGATCTGTGTCTAGCTCTGGCTAGTGCTGGACACTTGCATAGGAAATGTTCTACCGTTTCCTTCTCACTTGGTTCCTTGCAGCTATGGCACGATTGGTTGAACGGGATGCCCATTCTAGCTGCGTGCTCTCCAATCGGCCTAGACAGCCATCGCTCTAGCTATGTGCCTACGGGAGAGTTTTAAAAGGTTATTGGTTTTGGTTTGGTTGTAGGACGGCATGTGGTCAGTCCTCGCCATCTATCGCTAGCAAGGGATAGGTGGTGGAGGTAGAGATCTATTTTTACTATGTTTAGAGGAGGGTCGACTTGTGCCGCCAGGGCTACATCTAAACAAGACCCCCCGTGCTAGTTCATCGGCTTCTTCGTTACCGTGTATGTTCCTATGTCCGGGAACCCACAGTAGGGTAACGTGGAATTTACTTATTTACGCCAGTTCATCTGAACATTTCTTTACGAGTTTTTAGGAGATTGTGGCAGATTTGAGAGCCAAAATTGCCGCTTGGCTGTCGGTCACAATCGCTATGTTGTGTTTGTGAGAGGAGTCTTCTCTCAATGCTTGGCACGCTTTCCAGATCGCAAAGGTTTCCGCCTGGAAGACAGTGGATCTGTTAGGGAGTCTGAATTTTTGGGATATTCCGTTTGTTTCTGAGAAAATCCCGGCACCCACACCGTAGTCCATCTTTGAACCGTCTGTGTAGAGGACCGTGTCCATTTCTCTTAATAGGCCTAAGTCTTTCCATTATCTTCTGGTTGGAATTTTGGTTTTGAACTTCTTGTTCAATTCTAGCTTGGGGATAGTGTAGTCCGTAGGGACCCTGCTCAGGTTCCTGTCTATCGTGTCAAGAATGCTGCAGTGTCCATATGGTTTTTCTGCCCAGTGCCCGATTTCTTTTAGCCTTATTGCGCTGCATGTGGATGAATATTTTATATGGAGGTCCGCTGGAAGGAGGTGGAGGATTACATCTAACGCGTCCCTTGGCGTTGTTCTCAACGCCCGTTACGCACATGCAAGCTCCTCTTTGGACCTTACCTAGCTTGGTACGGTTGTACTCCTTTGAGAGTGCGGGCCACCATACAACTGACCCATACGTGAGGATAGGACGAACTATGGCTGTGTACATCCATAAAGCCATTCTTGGCTTCAATCCCCATTTTTTGCCTAACATCTTTTTGCACGAGTAGAGAGATACATACAAGACACCTTGTAGGATACCTCCATGGCTTTACTGAACCTGACCGTTAGCTCTTCTAGAGCTTCGACCGTTACTATATCCCTATTGTCGTTGCCAACGGGTAATAATTTTTGTTTCAGCACTGATCTGAACTTAGACCAGTCTGTGTTTTTGGGGTTTCTATAGGGTTTGGGACTGTTGGTTGTTAAGCTAATATTGAAGAGTATCCAGCTCTGATCTGAAAAAGATCTCTCTTTAGATACTCTCCAATTTTCTACCATATGTGCTACGTCATTACTAGTGCATGTAATGTCGATTATATCTTCCCATCCCGGATGCCTATCTGAGCAAGGGAAGGTAAATGTGGGGGTTTTTCCTCTATTACAAATAGATAGATTGTTATTTAGTATGAAATCATAAAGTGACTCACCTCTTTCATTTATTTCATAGCTCTCCCACAGGGAGTGTCGCATTAGCGTCGCATCCAATAAGCAGCTTGCTTTTTTTGGCGTGGACCAGTTTATGAAGCTTGGTTGGCGGGGCTTGTTCATCATGCTGCATGTACACCGAGCTGATGTACATTTCCTTGCCGTCATTCTGCTCAACTTTGATGACAGTCATGTCTTCATAGCTAAAATTAGAACAAAGATGTGCATTTATGTGTTTTCTAACTAGAATTTTAGATCTGAGCAAGGGAAGGTAAATGTAGGGGTTTTTCCTCTATTACAAATAGATAGATTGTTATTTAGTATAAAATCATAAAGTTACTCACCTCTTTCATTTATTGCAGAGCTCTCCCACAGGGAGTGTCGCATTAGCGTCGCATCCAATAAGCAGCTTGCTTTTTTTGGCGTGGACCAACTTATGAAGCTTGGTTGGCGGGGCTTGTTCATCATGCGGCATGTACACACCGAGCTGCTGTACATTTCCTTGCCGTCATTCTGCTCAACTTTGATGACAGTCATGTCTTCATAGCTAAAATTAGAACAAAGATGTACATTTATGTGTTTTCTAACTAGAATACACGCTCTTGGCTTACCTCTATGGCTATCTACAGACTTGTAGAATAGATTATAGTTTTTGTGGTTCAGACCTCTCACTCTGGAGGTGTTTACCCAGGGCTCTTGTATTAAGGCTATGTCAATGTCTTCCTTGCACAGGAAGATCATTAGGTTGTCCGAGGCGCATCTGGAATGCTTAAGATTCGCCTGTACAACCTTCGTCCTTGGCTAGTTGGTCTTTACCTGCAGTCTCCTTGGCCAGAGACATCTCTTCTAGCAGGTCGATCGCTTCATCCGCCTCGTCACTCTCAGGACTTTCTGACTGGAAAATCTTGAGTTTGGCTCGGCGGATGCCGAATCTTACTCTGTTCCCCAGCTTCTCTAGGGGTGCCAGACTTTCATCGTTTATGAGAAGGACGAAGGATAAACTGCTCTTCTGCGAGTCAGTTGCATCCTCCTTTTTAATGATTTCCCAGTTGCCAATCGGAACCTCCGGGTTGTGCAAAGCTAGAGCTTTGAGGAGCCTCTCCCCGTCAATCTCCATCCTTGACAACCAAATCCTTGGCAACCAATTATTAAATACAAAATTAATTATGTTTATTAAATTTTTCCACATTAATAAAAAAAAATATAAATAAAAAAAAGTTTTTTAAAAATACTTTCCCTTAAAGAAATATTCAACTAAAAAGTAATAAACAAGCAAATAATACCACATCAATGTACTTTCCCGTTGAAATTGAGCAACTGTCAGCAATAGTAAGGGAAAGTAGACCTTATCAGAATTAATGCCATTTATAAAGAGGTCTACAAAAATGCCATAAAGTTTGAAATGTCAGTTGTTTTCCAAAATTTTTAAAAGAAAAGTGCCATGATTGCGTTTTATTACATTTTTTTCTTAAAAGGTAAGTTTTTCAATCATTTTAATCATCATATTTGTTGAGTGTGTCGTTTTTTCCGTATAATAAATAAATTTACATGTACTTTTATGATTTTTTTGTAAGGTATGCTGTTTTTCAATATAATAATTACTTTTTGCTCTAATTTTAGAGCAAATCACCAACTCTAACTGCATCACGAACTCTAACATCACCAACTATTGGTCACCCACTCTAACATCACCAATAGTTTCACCAATTGCAGAGTTAATATACCTTGACCACAATATAACACTGGATGAAAATTACATCAATGCAGAGTTAATAAATCGTGATGAAAATTCCATTCTCTTCTGGTTGGAATTTTGGTTTTGAACTTCTTGTTCAATTCTAGCTTGGGGATAGTGTAGTCCGTAGGGACCCTGATCCAGTCGGTGGTATTTAGAAACTGTGTCAGGTTCGTTGGGCAGCACGCGGCTAGATAGTCTAGTTCATTGAAGATGTAGCTGCCAAGTGATCTGTGTCTAGCTCTGGCTAGTGCTGGACACTTGCATAGGAAATGTTCTACCATTTCCTTCTCACTTGGTTCCTTGCAGCTATGGCACGATTGGTTGAACGGGATGCCCATTCTAGCTGCGTGCTCTCCAATCGGCCTAGACAGCCGTCGCTCTAGCTATGTGCCTACGGGAGAGTTTTAAAAGGTTATTGGTTTTGGTTTGGTTGTAGGACGGCATGTGGTCAGTCCTCGCCATCTATCGCTAGCAAGGGATAGGTGGTGGAGGTAGAGATCTATTTTTACTATGTTTAGAGGAGGGTCGACTTGTGCCGCCAGGGCTACATCTAAACAAGACCCCCCGTGCTAGTTCATCGGCTTCTTCGTTACCGTGTATGTTCCTATGTCCGGGAACCCACAGTAGGGTAACGTGGAATTTACTTATTTACGCCAGTTCATCTGAACATTTCTTTACGAGTTTTTAGGAGATTGTGGCAGATTTGAGAGCCAAAATTGCCGCTTGGCTGTCGGTCACAATCGCTATGTTGTGTTTGTGAGAGGAGTCTTCTCTCAATGCTTGGCACGCTTTCCAGATCGCAAAGGTTTCCGCCTGGAAGACAGTGGATCTGTTAGGGAGTCTGAATTTTTGGGATATTCCGTTTGTTTCTGAGAAAATCCCGGCACCCACACCGCAGTCCATCTTTGAACCGTCTGTGTAGAGGACCGTGTCCATTTCTCTTAATAGGCCTAAGTCTTTCCATTATCTTCTGGTTGGAATTTTGGTTTTGAACTTCTTGTTCAATTCTAGCTTGGGGATAGTGTAGTCCGTAGGGACCCTGCTCAGGTTCCTGTCTATCGTGTCAAGAATTCTGCAGTGTCCATATGGTTTTTCTGCCCAGTGCCCGATTTCTTTTAGCCTTATTGCGCTGCATGTGGATGAATATTTTATATGGAGGTCCGCTGGAAGGAGGTGGAGGATTACATCTAACGCGTCCCTTGGCGTTGTTCTCAACGCCCGTTACGCACATGCAAGCTCCTCTTTGGACCTTACCTAGCTTGGTACGGTTGTACTCCTTTGAGAGTGCGGGCCACCATACAACTGACCCGTACGTGAGGATAGGACGAACTATGGCTGTGTACATCCATAAAGCCATTCTTGGCTTCAATCCCCATTTTTTGCCTAACATCTTTTTGCACGAGTAGAGAGATACATACAAGACACCTTGTAGGATACCTCCATGGCTTTACTGAACCTGACCGTTAGCTCTTCTAGAGCTTCGACCGTTACTATATCCCTATTGTCGTTGCCAACGGGTAATAATTTTTGTTTCAGCACTGATCTGAACTTAGACCAGTCTGTGTTTTTGGGGTTTCTATAGGGTTTGGGACTGTTGGTTGTTAAGCTAATACTGAAGAGTATCCAGCTCTGATCTGAAAAAGATCTCTCTTTAGATACTCTCCAATTTTCTACCATATGTGCTACGTCATTACTAGTGCATGTAATGTCGATTATATCTTCCCATCCCGGATGCCTATCTGAGCAAGGGAAGGTAAATGTGGGGGTTTTTCCTCTATTACAAATAGATAGATTGTTATTTAGTATGAAATCATAAAGTGACTCACCTCTTTCATTTATTTCATAGCTCTCCCACAGGGAGTGTCGCATTAGCGTCGCATCCAATAAGCAGCTTGCTTTTTTTGGCGTGGACCAGTTTATGAAGCTTGGTTGGCGGGGCTTGTTCATCATGCTGCATGTACACCGAGCTGATGTACATTTCCTTGCCGTCATTCTGCTCAACTTTGATGACAGTCATGTCTTCATAGCTAAAATTAGAACAAAGATGTGCATTTATGTGTTTTCTAACTAGAATCTTAGATCTGAGCAAGGGAAGGTAAATGTAGGGGTTTTTCCTCTATTACAAATAGATAGATTGTTATTTAGTATAAAATCATAAAGTGACTCACCTCTTTCATTTATTGCAGAGCTCTCCCACAGGGAGTGTCGCATTAGCGTCGCATCCAATAAGCAGCTTGCTTTTTTTGGCGTGGACCAACTTATGAAGCTTGGTTGGCGGGGCTTGTTCATCATGCGGCATGTACACACCGAGCTGATGTACATTTCCTTGCCGTCATTCTGCTCAACTTTGATGACAGTCATGTCTTCATAGCTAAAATTAGAACAAAGATGTGCATTTATGTGTTTTCTAACTAGAATACACGCTCTTGGCTTACCTCTATGGCTATCTACAGACTTGTAGAATAGATTATAGTTTTTGTGGTTCAGACCTCTCACTCTGGAGGTGTTTACCCAGGGCTCTTGTAGTAAGGCTATGTCAATGTCTTCCTTGCACAGGAAGATCATTAGGTTGTCCGAGGCGCATCTGGAATGCTTAAGATTCGCCTGTACAACCTTCGTCCTCGGCTAGTTGGTCTTTACCTGCAGTCTCCTTGGCCAGAGACATCTCTTCTAGCAGGTCGATCGCTTCATCCGCCTCGTCACTCTCAGGACTTTCTGACTGGAAAATCTTGAGTTTGGCTCGGCGGATGCCGAATCTTACTCTGTTCCCCAGCTTCTCTAGGGGTGCCAGACTTTCATCGTTTATGAGAAGGACGAAGGATAAACTGCTCGTCTGCGAGTCAGTTGCATCCTCCTTTTTAATGATTTCCCAGTTGCCAATCGGGACCTCCGGGTTGTGCAAAGCTAGAGCTTTGAGGAGCCTCTCCCCGTCAATCTCCATCCTTGACAACCAAATCCTTGGCAACCAATTATTAAATACAAAATTAATTATGTTTATTAAATTTTTCCACATTAATAAAAAAAAATATAAATAAAAAAAAGTTTTTTAAAAATACTTTCCCTTAAAGAAATATTCAACTAAAAAGTAATAAACAAGCAAATAATACCACATCAATGTACTTTCCCGTTGAAATTGAGCAACTGTCAGCAATAGTAAGGGAAAGTAGACCTTATCAGAATTAATGCCATTTATAAAGAGGTCTACCTTTCCCTTACTATTCTTGTATTATAGGGCCCAAATATTTATATTTAAATACTTTGACAACTTGGGAATGATTTGTTTGAGCTCCTCATGGCCCACGATTTGGCATTCCACATGTGGCCGATGTTTTGGGCCTTCCATGGCCCCCGGTGCCCTACATGTTTTTTGTATAATTGGCTCCACATGTCCCAGGGTACTGCTCGGACTACTCTTCAAGGCCTTTCATTTGATGCCCCACATGATTTTTTTTTATGATGGGCGCCCACATGACACTTTTGGGCGATGTATTCTTCAATACCTTTTATTTGATACCTCTCATGTCTTTTTGAATTATGGGTCCCACAAGACCCAGAGTACCTCTCGGAGTACTCAACAAGATGTCCTCTTCAAGACCTTTCATTTGATACCCCACATGATTTTTTGTATGATAGGGCCCCACATTACCCCGTTTTGGGCCCGAGATGACTCAAGGCACCTCCGGAATACTGCCCATTGAGATGTACTGTCGGAGACCTTTCATTTGATACCCCACATGTTTCTTTGTATTATGGACCCCACATTGCCCCCGTTCTGGGCCTGACATGACCCACGGCGCCCACCGGACTACCACACAATGAGATGTACTCGTCAAGACCTTTCATTTGATACCCCAAATGATTTTTTGTATTATTGAGCCCAACATTGCCCCCGTTTTGGACCCGACATGACCGACGGCGCCCCCCGGACTACCGCTCAATGAGATGTACTCGTCAAGACCTTTCATTTGATACCCCACATGATTTTTTGTATTATGGGGCCCACATTGCCCCGATTTGCGCCCGACATGACCCACGGCGCCCCCCGGACCACGGTCCAATCAGATGTACTCGTCAAGATCTTTCATTTGATACCGCACATGATTCTTGTATTATAGGGCCCAACATTGACCCCGTTTTGAGCCAGTCATGACCCACGCCGCCCCCCGGACTACCGCTCAATGAGATGTACTCTTCAATACCTTTCATTTGATACCCCACATGTTTTTTTGTATTATGGACCCCACATTGCCCCCGTTGTGGGCCTGACATGACCCACGGCGCCCCCCGGACCACCGTCCAATGAGATGTACTCGTCAAGACCTTTCATTTGATACCGCACATGATTCTTGTATTATAGGGCCCAACATTGACCCCGTTTTGAGCCAGTCATGACCCACGCCCCCCCCCCCCGGACTACCGCTCAATGAGATGTACTCGTCAAGACCTTTCATTTGATGTGGGTTTTTTTTGGTACATTCAAAAATTAAACGGACCTCCGCAGCCCCTTCCCTCTAATCACAAAGGCCCTTAATTTATAGGGCACCAATCATGTGATGACACGAGCTCACCTTCCAACTTGGAGCTCAATCGGTCCCGCCGATTCAGAGTTATGGCCAGGTGAGGAGATACCGACATAGTGGAGGAGTGAATTCATAAAAGGAAAGTAATAAATTTTCTGTTAACTGGTTTTGGGCCCGTTTGACCTATGGACTAAGCAACAAGATGTACTCTTCACGACCTTTCATTTGATACCCAAAATGATTTTTTTGATTTTGGGCCCCACTTGACCCACGGCGGTCCCCGGACTACCACCCACTGAGATCTACTCCAAGACGCTGCATTTGATACCCTACATGATTTTTTGTATTCCAGCGCCCAACATTGTCCCCGTTCCCGACATGACCCACGGCGCCCCCGGACTACCGCCCAATGTGATGTACTCGTCAAGACCTTTCATTTGATACCCCACATGTTTCTTTGTATTATGGACCCCACATTGACCCCGTTTTGGGCCTGACATGACCCACGGCGCCCCCGGACTACCGCCCAATGTGATGTACTCGTCAAACCTTTCATTTGATACCCCACATGTTTTATTGTATTATGGACCCCACATTGCCCCCGTTCTGGGCCTGACATGACCCACGGCGCCCCCAGACTACCGCTCAATGAGATGTACTCGTTAAGACCTTTCATTTGATACCCATGTTTTATTGTGTTATGGACCCCACATTGCCCCCGTTCTGGGCCTGCCATGACCCACGGCGCCCTCAGACTACCGCTCAATGAGATGTACTCGTTAAGACCTTTCATTTGATACCCCACATGTTTCTTTGTATTATTGACCTCACATTGCCCCCGTTCTGGGCCTGACATGACCCACGGCGCCCACCGGACTACCGCTCAATGAGATGTACTCGTCAAGACCTTTCATTTGATACCCCACATGATTTTTTGTATTATGGGGCCCCACATTGCCCCGATTTGCGCCCGACATGACCCACGGCGCCCCCCGGACTACCGCTCAATGAGATGTACTCGTCAAGACCTTTCATTTGATACCCCACATGGTTTTTTTGGTACATTCAAAAATTAAACAGCCCTCCGCGCCCCCTTCCCACTAATCAAAAAGGCCCCAAATTTATATGGTACCAAGCCATTGATGGCACGAGCTCAAATTCCAAATTTGAGCTCAATCGGTCAAGCCGTTTAAGACTTATGGCCAGGTGAGGAGATATATATATATATATGTATATATAAATAAATAAATAAATAAATATACCGACATATATACTGGAAGTGTGAATTCATAAAAGGGAAAGTAAAATAATTCAAAATTAATTACGTTTATTAAATTTTTTCACATTAACATATTTTTCACAATTAATTATGTTTATTAAATTTAGATATTTTCACATTAACAAATATTTTTCACTGATTCTAATGGATTGCACTCTTTTTCTAATTACATAGCAAGATAATTAACCAAAAGGGGTGGAAGATTTGATACATTGCAATTATTTCCTTGACAACAAAGAAAAACAAAAGAATAACTAAAATCAAGTTAACTGTGTGTTAAGTTTAAATCTTGACTGTTAAATGTAATACATAAATAAAAATGTTAGAGTTATTTGTTAATATGAAACGTAGATGCAGGGCCAGTGAAGGTAGAGCACTCCTTAAAATATTTGCAGCTATAAGTACCTATATGTATCTATGTATAATTAAAACAAATTAGGCGCATGTATATTTATACATAATCATATCGCTGCTCCAACAGAAAAACGTCACAACTGCAAATTTTAGATTTTTGACTTATAAATGTTACTATTGCAGAAAAACGTTTTTCTTTCATTGTATAAAACCGTCTTAACTGTAGTTCTATAAGTGTCGTTTTTCTCCGATGCTATATGTTTGAGAGAAAATAGTCTCAATAATCAGATGTGTCGTGGTTGCCTGAGTGACAACTGTGTTTTGCGTACAAAAATGCCATAAAGTTTGAAATGTCAGTTGTTTTCCAAAATTTTTAAAAGAAAAGTGCCATGATTGCGTTTTATTACATTTTTTTCTTAAAAGGTAAGTTTTTCAATCATTTTAATCATCATATTTGTTGAGTGTGTCGTTTTTTCCGCATAATAAATAAATTTACATGTACTTTTATGATTTTTTTGTAAGGTATGCTGTTTTTCAATATAATAATTACTTTTTGCTCTAATTTTAGAGCAAATCACCAACTCTAACTGCATCACGAACTCTAACATCACCAACTATTGGTCACCCACTCTAACATCACCAATAGTTTCACCAATTGCAGAGTTAATATACCTTGACCACAATATAACACTGGATGAAAATTACATCAATGCAGAGTTAATAAATCGTGATGAAAATTCCATTCTCTTCTGGTTGGAATTTTGGTTTTGAACTTCTTGTTCAATTCTAGCTTGGGGATAGTGTAGTCCGTAGGGACCCTGATCCAGTCGGTGGTATTTAGAAACTGTGTCAGGTTCGTTGGGCAGCACGCGGCTAGATAGTCTAGTTCATTGAAGATGTAGCTGCCAAGTGATCTGTGTCTAGCTCTGGCTAGTGCTGGACACTTGCATAGGAAATGTTCTACCGTTTCCTTCTCACTTGGTTCCTTGCAGCTATGGCACGATTGGTTGAACGGGATGCCCATTCTAGCTGCGTGCTCTCCAATCGGCCTAGACAGCCGTCGCTCTAGCTATGTGCCTACGGGAGAGTTTTAAAAGGTTATTGGTTTTGGTTTGGTTGTAGGACGGCATGTGGTCAGTCCTCGCCATCTATCGCTAGCAAGGGATAGGTGGTGGAGGTAGAGATCTATTTTTACTATGTTTAGAGGAGGGTCGACTTGTGCCGCCAGGGCTACATCTAAACAAGACCCCCAGTGCTAGTTCATCGGCTTCTTCGTTACCGTGTATGTTCCTATGTCCGGGAACCCACAGTAGGGTAACGTTGAATTGGTTACTTATTTACGCCAGTTCATCTGAACATTTCTTTACGAGTTTTGAGGAGATTGTGGCAGATTTCAGAGCCAAAATTGCCGCTTGGCTGTCGGTCACAATCGCTATGTTGTGTTTGTGAGAGGAGTCTTCTGTCAATGCTTGGCACGCTTTCCAGATCGCAAAGGTTTCCGCCTGGAAGACAGTGGATCTGTTAGGGAGTCTGAATTTTTGGGATATTCCGTTTGTTTCTGAGAAAATCCCGGCACCCACACCGCAGTCCATCTTTGAACCGTCTGTGTAGAGGACCGTGTCCATTTCTCTTAATAGGCCTAAGTCTTTCCATTATCTTCTGGTTGGAATTTTGGTTTTGAACTTCTTGTTCAATTCTAGCTTGGGGATAGTGTAGTCCGTAGGGACCCTGCTCAGGTTCCTGTCTATCGTGTCAAGAATGCTGCAGTGTCCATATGGTTTTTCTGCCCAGTGCCCGATTTATTTTAGCCTTATTGCGCTGCATGTGGATGAATATTTTATATGGAGGTCCGCTGGAAGGAGGTGGAGGATTACATCTAACGCGTCCCTTGGCGTTGTTCTCAACACCCGTTACGCACATGCAAGCTCCTCTTTGGACCTTACCTAGCTTGGTACGGTTGTACTCCTTTGAGAGTGCGGGCCACCATACAACTGACCCGTACGTGAGGATAGGACGAATTATGGCTGTGTACATCCATAAAGCCATTCTTGGCTTCAATCCCCATTTTTTGCCTAACATCTTTTTGCACGAGTAGAGAGATACATACAAGACACCTTGTAGGATACCTCCATGGCTTTAGTGAACCTGACCGTTAGCTCTTCTAGAGCTTCGACCGTTACTATATCCCTATTGTCGTTGCCAACGGGTAATAATTTTTGTTTCAGCACTGATCTGAACTTAGACCAGTCTGTGTTTTTGGGGTTTCTATAGGGTTTGGGACTGTTGGTTGTTAAGCTAATATTGAAGAGTATCCAGCTCTGATCTGAAAAAGATCTCTCTTTAGATACTCTCCAATTTTCTACCATATGTGCTACGTCATTACTAGTGCATGTAATGTCGATTATATCTTCCCATCCCGGATGCCTATCTGAGCAAGGGAAGGTAAATGTGGGGGTTTTTCCTCTATTACAAATAGATAGATTGTTATTTAGTATGAAATCATAAAGTGACACCTCTTTCATTTATTTCATAGCTCTCCCACAGGGAGTGTCGCATTAGCGTCGCATCCAATAAGCAGCTTGCTTTTTTTGGCGTGGACCAGTTTATGAAGCTTGATTGGCGGGGCTTGTTCATCATGCTGCATGTACACCGAGCTGATGTACATTTCCTTGCCGTTATTCTGCTCAACTTTGATGACAGTCATGTCTTCATAGCTAAAATTAGAACAAAGATGTGCATTTATGTGTTTTCTAACTAGAATTTTAGATCTGAGCAAGGGAAGGTAAATGTAGGGGTTTTTCCTCTATTACAAATAGATAGATTGTTATTTAGTATAAAATCATAAAGTGACTCACCTCTTTCATTTATTGCAGAGCTCTCCCACAGGGAGTGTCGCATTAGCGTCGCATCCAATAAGCAGCTTGCTTTTTTTGGCGTGGACCAACTTATGAAGCTTGGTTGGCGGGGCTTGTTCATCATGCGGCATGTACACACCGAGCTGATGTACATTTCCTTGCCGTCATTCTGCTCAACTTTGATGACAGTCATGTCTTCATAGCTAAAATTAGAACAAAGATGTGCATTTATGTGTTTTCTAACTAGAATACACGCTCTTGGCTTACCTCTATGGCTATCTACAGACTTGTAGAATAGATTATAGTTTTTGTGGTTCAGACCTCTCACTCTGGAGGTGTTTACCCAGGGCTCTTGTAGTAAGGCTATGTCAATGTCTTCCTTGCACAGGAAGATCATTAGGTTGTCCGAGGCGCATCTGGAATGCTTAAGATTCGCCTGTACAACCTTCGTCCTCGGCTAGTTGGTCTTTACCTGCAGTCTCCTTGGCCAGAGACATCTCTTCTAGCAGGTCGATCGCTTCATCCGCCTCGTCACTCTCAGGACTTTCTGACTGGAAAATCTTGAGTTTGGCTCGGCGGATGCCGAATCTTACTCTGTTCCCCAGCTTCTCTAGGGGTGCCAGACTTTCATCGTTTATGAGAAGGACGAAGGATAAACTGCTCTTCTGCGAGTCAGTTGCATCCTCCTTTTTAATGATTTCCCAGTTGCCAATCGGGACCTCCGGGTTGTGCAAAGCTAGAGCTTTGAGGAGCCTCTCCCCGTCAATCTCCATCCTTGACAACCAAATCCTTGGCAACCAATTATTAAATACAAAATTAATTATGTTTATTAAATTTTTCCACATTAATAAAAATAATTCAAAATTAATTACGTTTATTAAATTTTTTCACATTAACATATTTTTCAAAATTAATTATGTTTATTAAATTTTGATATTTTCACATTAACAAATATTTTTCATTGATTCTAATGGATTGCTAATTACATATCTTTTTCTAATTACATAGCAAGATAATTAACCAAAAGGGGTGGAAGATTTGATACATTGCAATTATTTCCTTGACAACAAAGAAAAACAAAAGAATAACTAAAATCAAGTTAACTGTTTCTTTCATTGTATAAAACCGTCTTAACTGTAGTTCTATAAGTGTCGTTTTTCTCCGATGCTATATGTTTGAGAGAAAATAGTCTCAATAATCAGATGTGTCGTGGTTGCCTGAGTGACAACTGTGTTTTGGGAACAAAAATGCCATAAAGTTTGAAATGTCAGTTGTTTTCCAAAATTTTTAAAAGAAAAGTGCCATGATTGCGTTTTATTACATTTTTTTCTTAAAAGGTAAGTTTTTCAATCATTTTAATCATCATATTTGTTGAGTGTGTCGTTTTTTCCGTATAATAAATAAATTTACATGTACTTTTATGATTTTTTTGTAAGGTATGCTGTTTTTCAATATAATAATTACTTTTTGCTCTAATTTTAGAGCAAATCACCAACTCTAACTGCATCACGAACTCTAACATCACCAACTATTGGTCACCCACTCTAACATCACCAATAGTTTCACCAATTGCAGAGTTAATAAACCTTGACCACAATATAACACTGGATGAAAATTACATCAATGCAGAGTTAATAAATCGTGATGAAAATATAACACTGGATGAAAATTAGAGGAATGATATTTTTAGAGTTGTTTTCGATGAGAACAATCCAACACATTTGTTTCAAAAGGCAAAAACTTGATGGAGATAGTACACGGAACGATATAAATTCAGCTTCGGATAGCGATACAGAATGAAGTGTTTTTGACGATACATCTGGGGACCCAAACTTCAGCAATGCAGGTGAATCATCATCGTCATCTTCCGATACGTATTCAGAAAAATCAAAAAAAGACTTGTTTGAAAACGATACCTTGAAGAAACAAACGCGAAAGGGCACTAGAAATCCTGCAATGTGGAAAAAAGAAAAAACCAAAATTCTTAGAAACAAAGGAATGAAATATATATCATCAAAAACGGAAAAAAGTGGAAAAAAGAAAAATGAAACCACCGTGTGCTGAAAAATGTATTTTAAAATGTTCCAGTAAAATTTCTGATGAAATTAGAAAAGAAATATTCAGAAAATTTTGGGATCTCGGCAATTTACAGAAACAAAGAAGCTTTATATTTACTTGCATCGAATCCTTAAAGCTGAAATATCGACGTATTTCACTCACAGCTAAAAGTCCTAGACGACAAAACTCAGCATTTTACTTCAATTATAATTCTCAACGAATTAGGGTGTGCAAATTTTTTTTTTCAAAATACTCTTGGAGTAGGCGAGCGCTCGATTAGATACGTAATCGAGATTATGAATACTGATGCTGGGTTTGTTATAGAAGAAAAAAGGGGCAAAAATGCGAATCACGCCAAATTGAACGTTGATGTAAAGCTATCTGTCCGAGACCATATAAACTCAATTAATCGCATCATTACTATTGTCGAACTACATAGAGATTATGAAAAATCTAGATTGTTAAACAATCAACCAGCTGCTAACTATTTAAATTACGCACATAATTTTAACACGGAGTTCAATATTGGATTTTTCTAACCCCAAAAAGATCTTTGTGATTTGTGCGAATCCTATAAAAATGCTGTTGGAGAAGATAAAAATAAATTGGTTGAGAAGTATAAACGGCACCTTAAAGAAAAAGAACTCAGCCGCCAGGAAAAATCTAATAATAAAACAATAAGTAATAAACATTTAATATTAGCAACTTATGATTTGGAAGCAATTTTACCACCACCAATTGGCCAGGCTTCTGTATTCTATTATAAGTCAAAAATAAATTATTTTAATTTCACAGTAAGCTATTCTATTCTATTATATCTTACATTTTTGTCTATTCTATCAATACATGTGTAATGCTGCAGTCATAACATTAAAAAATTAAAAGATTATTTATATTTCTTTAATACTACTTTTGGCACGAAGGTGAAGAGGGCACCGTGGTGCAAATGAAATTGGAACGTGTGTCTATAAGTTCATTGAGAAAAAATCTGCAACTGAAAATAATGATGATCTAGAATTTATCTCACATTCTGATAATTGTTGCGGACAGCAAAAGAACAGGTAACTCAATATATTTTGCTAAACAAAAACACTTTCGGATTTATTATTCTTATTTTTAATAACTATATTTTTTTCAGATACATTATTGCTATGTATTTATATGCTGTTCGAAATTTAAAAGTGCAATATATAACATAAGTTTTTAATCGCCAAACTACCAAGATTGTACTAAATCCAGCTTACAATAAGAAATTTCCAATTAAAGAAAATAAGAAGCGTGATATTTTGGCTCTCTTAAATAATATTATACCAACGTACTATAAAATGTATTATGAAGGAATCTTCAATGATACAACTTAATTTGTATGTTTATGGTCTTAGTTATTTTTTTTTTTACAGAGAAAAGCGGTTTGTAATTGAATTACATACTGCAACTTATTTATAACTTAATATATTCATTATTTATATTTTACTTAGCTTACTTAGCTTGGCTTCTAATTGAATTACATAACTGCCATTAAACTTAATTTCAAAATTTTATATATTCATAAAAAATAAAATGAAAAAATTCTTATGTTTCTTACCCATTACATATGGTGCCAAAAAAAAATGACTGGCGTCCATGCGGCGATTACCGGCAGCTTAATGCAGCTACTATTCCGGATCGATATCCAATCCCGCATATTCAGAATTTCGCACCACACCTAAACGGTACAATTTTTTTTTCAAAAATTGACCTCGTCAGAGCTTATCATTTAATACCGGTAGCGGAAAACGATATTCAGAAAACCGCAATTACCACACCATTTGGGTTATTCGAGTTCCGGCGAAAGTCTTTCGGGCTAAGGAACGCAGCCCAAACGTTCCAAAGATTCATGCATCAGGTTTAAATTACGCACATAATTTTAACACGGAGTTCAATATTGGATTTTTCTAACCCCAAAAAGATCTTTGTGATTTGTGCGAATCCTATAAAAATGCTGTTGGAGAAGATAAAAATAAATTGGTTGAGAAGTATAAACGGCACCTTAAAGAAAAAGAACTCAGCCGCCAGGAAAAATCTAATAATAAAACAATAAGTAATAAACATTTAATATTAGCAACTTATGATTTGGAAGCAATTTTACCACCAACAATTGGCCAGGCTTCTGTATTCTATTATAAGTCAAAAATAAATTATTTTAATTTCACAGTAAGCTATTCTATTCTATTATATCTTACATTTTTGTCTATTCTATCAATACATGTGTAATGCTGCAGTCATAACATTAAAAAATTAAAACATTATTTATATTTCTTTAATACTACTTTTGGCACGAAGGTGAAGAGGGCACCGTGGTGCAAATGAAATTGGAACGTGTGTCTATAAGTTCATTGAGAAAAAATCTGCAACTGAAAATAATGATGATCTAGAATTTATCTCACATTCTGATAATTGTTGCGGACAGCAAAAGAACAGGTAACTCAATATATTTTGCTAAACAAAAACACTTTCGGATTTATTATTCTTATTTTTAATAACTATATTTTTTTCAGATACATTATTGCTATGTATTTATATGCTGTTCGAAATTTAAAAGTGCAATATATAACATAAGTTTTTAATCGCCAAACTACCAAGATTGTACTAAATCCAGCATACAATAAGAAATTTCCAATTAAAGAAAATAAGAAGCGTGATATTTTGGCTCTCTTAAATAATATTATACCAACGTACTATAAAATGTATTATGAAGGAATCTTCAATGATACAACTTAATTTGTATGTTTATGGTCTTAGTTATTTTTTTTTTTACAGAGAAAAGCGGTTTGTAATTGAATTACATACTGCAACTTATTTATAACTTAATATATTCATTATTTATATTTTACTTAGCTTACTTAGCTTGGCTTCTAATTGAATTACATAACTGCCATTAAACTTAATTTCAAAATTTTATATATTCATAAAAAATAAAATGAAAAAATTCTTATGTTTCTTACCCATTACATATGGTGCCAAAAAAAAATGACTGGCGTCCATGCGGCGATTACCGGCAGCTTAATGCAGCTACTATTCCGGATCGATATCCAATCCCGCATATTCAGAATTTCGCACCACACCTAAACGGTACAATTTTTTTTTCAAAAATTGACCTCGTCAGAGCTTATCATTTAATACCGGTAGCGGAAAACGATATTCAGAAAACCGCAATTACCACACCATTTGGGTTATTCGAGTTCCGGCGAAAGTCTTTCGGGCTAAGGAACGCAGCCCAAACGTTCCAAAGATTCATGCATCAGGTTTAAATTACGCACATAATTTTAACACGGAGTTCAATATTGGATTTTTCTAACCCCAAAAAGATCTTTGTGATTTGTGCGAATCCTATAAAAATGCTGTTGGAGAAGATAAAAATAAATTGGTTGAGAAGTATAAACGGCACCTTAAAGAAAAAGAACTCAGTCGCCAGGAAAAATCTAATAATAAAACAATAAGTAATAAACATTTAATATTAGCAACTTATGATTTGGAAGCAATTTTACCACCACCAATTGGCCAGGCTTCTGTATTCTATTATAAGTCAAAAATAAATTATTTTAATTTCACAGTAAGCTATTCTATTCTATTATATCTTACATTTTTGTCTATTCTATCAATACATGTGTAATGCTGCAGTCATAACATTAAAAAATTAAAACATTATTTATATTTCTTTAATACTACTTTTGGCACGAAGGTGAAGAGGGCACCGTGGTGCAAATGAAATTGGAACGTGTGTCTATAAGTTCATTGAGAAAAAATCTGCAACTGAAAATAATGATGATCTAGAATTTATCTCACATTCTGATAATTGTTGCGGACAGCAAAAGAACAGGTAACTCAATATATTTTGCTAAACAAAAATACTTTCGGATTTATTATTCTTATTTTTAATAACTATATTTTTTTCAGATACATTATTGCTATGTATTTATATGCTGTTCGAAATTTAAAAGTGCAATATATAACATAAGTTTTTAATCGCCAAACTACCAAGATTGTACTAAATCCAGCATACAATAAGAAATTTCCAATTAAAGAAAATAAGAAGCGTGATATTTTGGCTCTCTTAAATAATATTATACCAACGTACTATAAAATGTATTATGAAGGAATCTTCAATGATACAACTTAATTTGTATGTTTATGGTCTTAGTTATTTTTTTTTTTACAGAGAAAAGCGGTTTGTAATTGAATTACATACTGCAACTTATTTATAACTTAATATATTCATTATTTATATTTTACTTAGCTTACTTAGCTTGGCTTCTAATTGAATTACATAACTGCCATTAAACTTAATTTCAAAATTTTATATATTCATAAAAAATAAAATGAAAAAATTCTTATGTTTCTTACCCATTACATATGGTGCCAAAAAAAAATGACTGGCGTCCATGCGGCGATTACCGGCAGCTTAATGCAGCTACTATTCCGGATCGATATCCAATCCCGCATATTCAGAATTTCGCACCACACCTAAACGGTACAATTTTTTTTTCAAAAATTGACCTCGTCAGAGCTTATCATTTAATACCGGTAGCGGAAAACGATATTCAGAAAACCGCAATTACCACACCATTTGGGTTATTCGAGTTCCGGCGAAAGTCTTTCGGGCTAAGGAACGCAGCCCAAACGTTCCAAAGATTCATGCATCAGGTTTGTCAAGGATTGGACTTTGTGTTCGTCTACATAGACGACATCCTTATCGCATCCACTGACCCAAGAATGCATAAGAAACATCTCCGGTTGTTGTTCGAACCGTTGTCAGAATATGGGATTACGATTAATCCATCAAAATGTGTTTTCGGAGTTTCTGAACTCAGTTTTCTTAGTCATCTCGTTACTGAACATGGTATTTCACCATTAAATGAGAAAGTCGACAGTATTCAAAAATTTCCAACACCATCATCAATCCGGCAAATTCAGCGTTTTATTGGAATGGTAAACTATTACCATAGATTTATACCAAAAATAGCTGAGCTTCTCGCTCCCATTTACTCGTACCTAGTTAAAGTAAGCAAAAATAAAGGAAAAAACAAGATTCTGGATTGGCCAAAAGACCTCAACCTGGTTTTCGAAAAGGTTAAAGCTGCATTGGCAAATGCCACCATGCTAACATGGGACTTTTGACATACCTAACGCACGATTTGAACACATACATATAGACTTGGTAGGTCCCTTACCCATCTCTGACGGAAACTCATACATTTTCACTGCAGTCGACAGATTTATGCGATGGCCTGAAGCTTACGCTATCGCAGACATGACAGCGGTAATAATCATTCGTTACACAATATGTATCTCGCTTCGGAATTCCAGCAACTATATCGACGTACCAAGGATCGCAATTCGAATCCAAACTCTTTCAAGAGCTGCGAAAACTTTTAGGTATATTTCGTACCAGGACCACTCCATATCACCCACAATCTAACGGGCTAGTGGAACGATTCCATCGCCAGCTGAAAGATGCGCTTAAAGCACGTGGTAATAGCCAAAACTGGAGTTTAGAGCTACCATTAGTTCTCCTTGGAGATCGCGTCGCGATCAAGGAAGACATTCAATGCTCTCCAGCGGAACTGGTATACGGGCAGACACTAAAAGTACCGGGCGAAGTTTTTGTCGAATCAACAACGAATGGGCCGGACTCTAACGTACTAATTACAAAACTACGCGACACAATGCGAAGTTTGGTACCGACGCAGACACGAAAAACAGAGAACCAGGAAATTTTTATACCTAAGACTCTAGACACATGTGACTACGTATTCATTCGGAATGGCAAAGTCAAACCACCGTTGACACCGACTTATGATGGACCTTTTAGAGTGACCCGACTTCTACGAAAAACATTCATCATACGTGTTAACGATAAAGAAAAAACAATTTCAATCGACAGGCTAAAACCGGCTTAAGGAGTTTCTACCATGAAGACGGAGTCAAAGTGTCGTAGAGTTAAATTCAGTAAATAATAATTTGTAACCTTTACTTCATTAATCGATTTCTTATATTTTTTTTCTCGCAAATTGACAAGCAAATATATTTTTCTATCAATAGTTAAAATATTCAACAATATATGTGGTATAATATTCGGATATGCAGTCGTGCGTGGTGTTTGGGTGGTCCCGGGGGAGCTTAAAGATCATACGCAATGACTTAAAAATTTACATTGCACTCGGAGGAGGGTGATGTAGTGACCCTGTACAATGATAGTTAACAATAATGTTAACAATGGTACTACCTTATATTTCTCTAACTATTTTACAATATTTAAATACCAATTGTTTTAATAATCGGATGATTTGATCACACCATCCAATCGTATCATGATCTATTGAATGCAATTTCTAATAAATACGATTAATAGATAACACACGATTTTAATCGTTAGTAAGCAGCGGAAGTGATACGAGCAAATAGCAAAATCGAACATTATAAAATAAATTTAATTCGTGCGTTAGTAATTTTGAAACTAAGTGAACTGTATTTAAAAAAACAAATAAAGTGAATTATTATAAAAATTACTTAATTAAAAATTAATTAAGTTGAAACATTAACTGAATGTATAAATAAATACAACAAATAATTGTGAACTAATAAATAACATTTAGGTGCAGTAATTAAATTAATAAGAATAAATAATATTTTTAAATTAAGCACAAAGGAACGGTTTTTTATATATAACAAATAAGATCCTTCAGGACAAAATAAACAAGTGAGGTTGGTAAACTAACACGCTCTCCAAACCCCACAAACCTTCATAAGGGGCCTATATTCTGAGTCCTTGAAAAATTACGTTAATCATAAAACTGTTCCAGTTTAAAGGTAGCAGTACAAAAGGCCAGGGATTACTCAAGGGAGGATTACGCTATCGGCAACTCATCAGAGAAACGATCAGGGGGGATGGACAGTGATATCACTACATTGTTGAAAAAAATCCTAATAAAAATGAATAGCGGCGAAGAACGCAACAAAACAATAAGAGATCCACCCCAAGGACACCAAACCACTTCCACAATAAAAATAGAGATAACTACCATAGAGAGGGGTATACAACAGGAAAACCAAGTTTTCAAAGGCAACCCATGCCAAACCAAAACTACAGAAACGAGCGGAGCATAACAAATCAAAGCAGAAATAATTATTTTAGACCGGAAGGAGTACCAAATAACAATTTTAAAAATAATCTAAAATGTTACACTTGTGGTGAACCAGGCCATACCAGTCGATATTGTAAAAAGAATCAATCAAACGTTCCTTTTTGTACCATTTGTAAACGACAAGGACATTCTAGAGAACAATGTACAGGAGCCATGCATCCCGCAAACGTACGGATAATACAAAATAGATCAATGGACAATACCAGGGCAACTGAAATGACCCAACCAGCAGTAGGTCAACATTGTGAATAGCAGTAGGTCAACATTGTGAATGGTGCGATTTTCCAGGAGACGTAATTTTGCACTGCCCAGCCAGGCAATAGCATCAGAGCCTTGTGATATATGCCACTAAACATATACGAAAATATTCGTCATATGTTTATGTTTTAATGTAAACAAAAGTATAGGTCAAACGGGCATCGACTTTCACTTTGTTTGTTTACAAAATATCACCAAATATGTTTATGTTCTGTGTGGTATATATGTTAATAACACATGTATTCTAATGCATTTATATATATGCATACAGAGAACATTATTAGTAATCATGTAAATATATATATGTATATATATATATTTATATGTGCAATACTTTAAATAATTATTGAAACTAAGAATAATTATAAAGAAATTTAAGGATTGCTGGCGTTAGCAAATATTACCAATAATTAGAAATAAGTAACTAATAAATAATAAGTATGTAACGAATAGATTTAGGGTATAAAAGAGAATATGAATAAAATAAAGATTCACTTTTAACTTGAAAGTCAAACAAATTGTTTTATTTTAACTCGGCTACTCGCTACCATTAGAATAAAATAATATACTTCCAATCCAACTGAACTAGGCTCTTTAGCTAATTTTAGTTTAACTCAGGCTCTTTAGCTAAGGTTATTGGATTGGATTTATTTATATAATAGTCCTACGACCAATCGGGGATACCCTCATATAGGTATCCAAGGGGAGTAGTTAACGTAAGATCGGACAGATTGGGCCAGATATTACATGGCGATCCTGCCAGGAGAAGATTTAAAAAGAGCACTAGAAGAAGATAAGAAGGCTGGCCCAAGACCAATCAGTCTGGAGGAATATAGAAGGAAACATTTCAACAACAGCAACAACAACAACGTCGTAGAGGCAGTACCAACACCAATAAAAATAAAGAAACGAGGAGGAAAGGCAGCAAAAGCCAGGAAGGAGATTGGCGAACTGAAGAGACTGCGAAGATTAGCGGTAAAACCAGAGGAGAAAGAAAGATTTAAGGCGCTGGCCAAGGAGAAGCAGGCAGCAGAAAAAGAAAGAAGAAAGAACAACGCCAACAAGTTGGACGAATTGTTTCAACGGTGTTTTGACTGTGTCCCTACAGAAATTTAAATAAATAGATAAATAAATATAAATATATATATATATATATATTTCAAAAAAAAAAAAAGAAAACATATGTAATTTTAAAGAATAATAATTATGAAATAAAT
The DNA here is from genome assembly GCA_949752835.1 of Empis stercorea. NCBI lineage: Eukaryota > Metazoa > Arthropoda > Insecta > Diptera > Empididae > Empis > Empis stercorea. Next base: position 36,224,987 of record OX457089.1, read on the forward strand.
AATAATAAATATGAAATAAATGTAATTTTAAAGAATAATAATTATGAAATAAATAATTATGAAATAAATGTAATTTTAATAATTATGAAATAAATGTTATTTTAAAGAATAATAAATATGAAATAAATGTAATTTTAAAGAAAAATAATAAATATGATTTTAACGAAAACAATAAATATGAAATAAATACCCTATGTATATGTAATTTTAATAATAAATAAATATCCTATGTATATGAAAATTTAAAGAATAATAAATATGAACTAAATATCAAAAACAAAAAAAAAAAAGTATATAGACAATACTTAGGTAATATATATGTATATCTAAGAAACAAATAATAATAAGTATATACAACATATAATTTGAAATACTTTTATAAATAAATATGCAATATGACAAAGGAAGGGTCAACTGCACTTGAAAAAGAAAAATAACGAAAAAAAAAAATAATTTACTTTTATAAATAAATATGCAATACGACAAATGAAGGGTCAATTGCACTTGAAAAAGAAAAATAACTAAAAAAAAAAAAAAAAAAAAAAATATAAATAAAACTAAAATATCAAATTCCAAATACTTTGATATATACATAACACATGTTATCGGAAAATTTTCATTATTAGTAATGAACATAATATAAAGAATAATTTAGAAATCATCTTTTTTTTTTGAAAAAAAAAACCAAATTACCATAACCCAAAATAAACTATAACCCAAAAGTAAATAAATTACTTTATACATACATCTGTATATGTATCGTGAATGATTCTTGTTTTTTCTTGAAAATTCTTTTCGATAGAGTAACATTACTTATATTTAAATATTTCTTTGCATTGTGTTGATAATAATATATTTTTTTTAACATGGGAAGCTCTTCCACCAAAGAGGAAGAAATCTTCGTTAATAACAATGCTGGTGTATCCACCAACAGTGTCGATAATAGTAAAAGAAGCTATTCGGACATTCAATTAATAATTATTATCTTAGCACTGGTTATCGTGATTTATTTCGTATTGTACAAAGCAAAGAAATATTTAGATAATAACATTAAACGGCAAGTAACACTTGCCGCAGTATAATTTAAATGTTGTAGATAAATATTTTGAAAAAAAATTTTTCTTATAACTATTAACGAATTTATTTTGATTATTGAAAATGGCAGGCCATAAAATTAAGAATATTAACGGAAAATTACATAACCCAATAAGGGCAAATATTAGCGTAAATTTTATACATAATAAATTTGTAGCCGTGCCAAACGCGATCTTAACAGAAGAAGTTCTGAAAATATTCAAAGCAATTGACAAATTATAATTGCGTAATTTAATTTTTATACATTCATGAAAAAAAAAATATATATTAATGAAGATTTTACTCATTCAATCTTTTAATCATTCGAATTGGTAGTAATTTTGTTCATTTAAATTGGGTCACATAGTAAATTCGAAGTAAAACTTCTTCTATGTACCACGTAGTCGGAATTTTTCAAATCACTGAATAAATACTAAATTTATGAGTAGAATAGTAGCTAAATGTAGCACATAATATTTTAGTAGTAAAAATAGATAGTTTAAAAAAAAAAAATACATTAGGTTTGGGTACCGACTAAGTTTTTCTATAAGATTAGTGTAGGCACATAATAGATACAAATATATATATAGCGACCGCCTGAGGGTAGTCTATTTAAAAATATATATAAAATCGTTTCACTTTCGTTCCACTTTACATCACAAGAATTTATATTTATAGAATTTATATATGAAACCCCGAAGGGTATTCTATTATATATAAATTTATATATATATAAATTTTTCGGAAGTTTGTACTATAGATTTTTGCTTTGGAAAATATTTTCATTAGGATATTATAGTATAAATAGAGTATGTTAGTATAAAAATAAAAGTATATGAATAGGAGAGTTTTGAGTAAATATAAATTAGAGGGATTTTTTTTTTATATAAATAACTTTGTTTTAATCATAAAATTATGGTATAGGATATAAATAGTATTTTGGTAAATAATAATAATTACTGTAGAATGACAGTATATATATATATAATATAGAATATGATAAGTATATTAGATAATGGGATAAGTAATTTAAAGAGTATATTAACAAATTTTAAGAAAACACCTAATAGAAAGTATAGTTCTGGGTATATTTTAAGTAAAATAGCCTTTATTCAGGAGATTAAAACAAACTTTTCGGAAACTTGGAGAAAAGTTTATATAGTAAACAATCAATTAGCGCTAGCATATAAAGAAAAATTCGATAAATTATACGAAGAAGTCAGTAAAATTTTAGATGACAAATCTGCAGAATATCTTAACGAAACAATAAGAGAGGAGAGTGAGGAAGAAAATACAGAAGAACTGATAACAGAAATAAAACAAGAGGAGTTAAGTAACGAAGACGATTATAAGGAGGCAGAAGATTTATTAACAGAAAATATAGTGGAAGAATTAAATAGCAGAATGGCTAATTTTGATTTTAATGTGGCGCAAAAGCTGCCCACATTACTTATAGAAAAAGAAGAGACAAGAGAAGAAAAAATCAGAGATTTTATAAACAGCGTAGAATTTTATCACGACATATTGAAAGCTGAAGATCGGGCTATATTGATAAAATTCTTAACAAAATGCAAAATACAAGGCAAAGCACTAACAGAAATTGGAACAACCATAGTTACCACTTTTTCGGAACTGAAAAATATACTAAAAACAAAATGTGGTTGTAAGGACTCTATTGAAATTATTCAAAATAAATTGAATAATACTAAGCAAGGAAATCGACCAATGCGAGAATTCATCACAGACATTGAAGGTCTGATTTCACGCATGACTGAATTGGAAGTTCAGCAACAAAGCGAAACGGCAAGACCAACATTAACAGCAGCGAATAACCGAAGGGGTTTAGCTTTTCTAAAAAAAGGAGTTAACGACAGGTACAAAATTGTGTTGGACTGTAATAGATATACAGAATTTAAGGAAGCCTGTAATCATCTACTTGAATTGGATCCAGGTACCGAAAGATCCAGCGAAGTAATGAGATATATGAATAACAGAAATAATAATTATAATAATAACCAAAACAGACAAAATAGTAATAGATATAATAATAATTCAAATAATAGATATAATGATAACGGATATAACAATAATAGAAATAATAATTACAGAAATAATAATAATCACAATAATAATAATAATAATAATTATAGAAATAATGGTAATAATTCAAATTATAATAAAAATAATAACAATAATCGAAATTATAATAATAACAATAATAATCGAAACTATAATAACAATAATAATCGAAACTATAACAACAATAATAATAATAATTCAAATAATAACGGCAGTAGAAATTATACAGGAAATAGACGTCAAAATGGAAATGGAAATGTTAATTATAACAACAGAACAGCCAACGAAAATGTACCAAATCCAAGAATCCTCGCAATTACCGAAAAGGGAAACGAGCAACCCACCGAGGGGGCAGCCAACCAATCGGGAGGGGATTACACAAATTAGGCGATGACGTTATTTTCACACTACATATTTCAAATGGACTATATATAGACATTAAAATAAATAACAAAAACGCGACATTTTTAATAGACACGGGTGCATCTATCTGTACCATTAAAGAAAATATTTTAACAGACAATAGAATAGATATAAATAATAAAACAACTATTCATGGGATTTCGGGACATCTCGAAACATTAGGGACTTGTGTTAATAGATTAAATTTTCAATCAATAAACATTGATTACAATTTTCATATTGTTAAAAATAATTTTCCCGTACCAGTAGATGGTATTTTGGGAGCAAATTTTCTAAAAGATTTTCAAGCCAAAATAAATTTGGAAAAATTTATTCTTGAGCTTAATATAGATGATGAAAAAATCATTTTACCAATAATAAGTAAAGAAAATTTCAATACCATAATGGTAAAACCACGTTGTGAAGCTACCTATTGGATAGACACAAAATTAACAGGTGAACGCATATTTCATCAATCAGAATTATGCGAAGGGGTTTTCATGGCTGGATCGATATCCCAAATCGTAAAGGGTAAAATACCAATAAAAATATTAAACACAAGAGATAGTGACGTAAAATTAAACTGGATTGAACCAGAATCTTTTAGTCTAAACGACCATTATATATTAAATTACGAACTATCAGAAGAAAAACCACAAACACGTGCAGAGAAACTGTTAAAAGACATTAATTATGACACCTTAAACGCAGAAGAAATAAATTGTGTAAAACAGATTTGTACCAAATTTAACGACATTTTTCATTTAAATGGAGACAAATTAACAATCACAAATGCTGGTATAGTTAAAATTCAATTAAAAGAAGGAACAACACCTAAATATACAAAACCATACAGAGTACCACACTCTCAGAAAAAGGATATTCAGGAAGAAATACGGAAAATGGTGGAAAATAAGATAGCAGAACCATCAAAATCAGCATGGAATTCACCAGTATTGATAGTACCAAAGAAAAAGGATCCAATAACGGGATTACAAAAATTTAGGATGGTAATCGATTATAGAAAAGTTAATGACGTTATTGAGGATGATAAATTTCCACTACCAAATATTACCGATATATATGATATGGTAGGAGGCGCGAAATACTTTTCATGCATAGATCTTAGTCAGGGTTATTATCAAATGGAGTTAGATAAAGAAAGTAGACCATGTACTGCGTTTTCCACTGAAAATGGACATTACCAATTGACACGATTACCAATGGGTTTGAAAATTTCACCCAGTGCGTTTTCAAGAATGATGTCGATAGCAATGTCAGGGTTAACATATTCTAGATGTTTTGTATATTTGGATGATTTGATAATTTTCGGGAATAGTTTAGAATCCCATAACAGAAATCTTATCGAAGTTTTTCAAAGGCTCAGAGACGTAAATTTGAAAATTCATCCTGGAAAATGTAGTTTTCTAAGGAAGGAGGTTTTATATTTAGGCCATATAATTTCGGAGAAAGGCATTTGGCCAGATCCATCAAAATCTGACGCGATTAGAAAATTTCCACAACCAGAAAATGCAGACGAAGTACGGAGATTCGTTGCATTTGCAAACTATTACAGAAAATTTATACCAAATTTTGCATCAATAACAATTCCACTAAATAAACTACTGAAAAAAGACGTTAAATTTAACTTTACAAAAGATTGTGTCGAAGCTTTCGAAGCAATCAAGGAATTTTTGATAAGTCCAAAAATTTTACAATTCCCAAATTTTGAAGGCGAATTTATATTGAGAACAGACGCTTCAGGTTTTGCTCTAGGAGCAGTACTTTCAAATAATGATGATAGACCTATAGCATATGCAAGTAAGACATTAAATAGTGCTGAGAAAAATTATAGCACTATAGAAAAAGAACTGCTAGCTATAGTATGGGCTATTAAACACTATAGACCATATTTATTTGGAAGACGGTTCAAAATTTTGACAGATCATAGACCTTTAGTTTATTTGTTTTCACTCAAAGAACCATCATCGAGATTAACAAAATTTAGACTTTTGTTAGAAGAATATAATTTCTATGTAGAATATTCGCCGGGTAAAGAGAATTGTACCGCAGATGCTTTAAGTAGAATACAAATATCATCTGAGGATTTAAAAATTCTAATAATGACCAGATCAAAAACCAAAGAGGCTGAAGACAATGAAAAAACGGATGAGCAAATTATAGATGAATTATTACAACCACCATTAACAGGTTTGAAATTAGTCGAATTAAAAATAGTAGATAGTTTCGAAGAGGAGATAGAAAAATTAAAAAATCAACAAGAAATAATTTTGGGTCCAAATAAAATATTAGCATACATACCGAAGAAGAATTGTTTATTAATGGTTAAACCAAAAGATAGCACAGAAAATCAAAACACAACATTCGGCAGATTGCTGTGGAAAGATGTGCAGAAAATCATTGGTCCATTAAAAATAGGAGATTTATATATCTCGAAAACTGAATTATTAAAATTGAATGACGGCCGTCGACAAAACAATTTAAATAATATGAAAAAGAAATTGAACGAAATTTTTAAAAATATGAATATTAAAGTGCACATTATGAAGGATTTGATAAGGATAACTGACCCAGGTATGAAGAAACTACTATTAAACGATTATCATATATTACCAACAAGTGGACATGCAGGTATTAATCGTATGATTAAAAATATTAAATGCAAATACTTTTGGACGGGAATGCAAGAGGATATAGCAACTTTTGTTAAGCATTGTGAAACATGTCAACGAAACAAACACATAAACGTGAAAAAACAACCAATGGTCATAACATCAACCAGCGAGACAAGCTTTGAGAAAATATTTGTAGACCTCGTAGGACCTTTAGATGACACAGAAGAAGGGTATAAATATATACTTACCATACAAGACGAATTGACTAAGTTTATAGAAAATGTTCCATTGAAGAACAAAGAAGCAAATTCCGTAGCTGAAGGATTGGTAGAAAATTTCATTTTAAAATATGGAGTACCAAAGAAGATAGCTTCGGATCAAGGAACAGAATTTATGAGTCAAGTATTTAAAGAAATGTGTAAGATGCTGAAAATAGACCAAATATTTTCTACTGCATATCATCATGAAAGCATAGGAGCATTGGAAAATTCGCATAAGGTGTTAGGAGCGTATTTAAGAACATATGTTACTGAAAATCATTCAGACTGGCATAAATGGTTGCCATATTATACATTTTGCTATAACACAGCAGTACACTCTGAAACAAACTATACACCATACGAATTAGTATACGGAAAGCAATGCAAACTACCATCAAATCTTACGAATAAAGTAGAACCACTTTACAATTACGAAGACTACAATATCGATTTAAAAAACAAATTGCAAATAGCTCATAGAGACGCGAGAGAAGTACTAGGTAAAAGAAATTAGAAAGAAAAAATAGATTTGATAAAGATTATAGAGTAAAAGATAGTATATACGAAGCAGGGAGTCTAGTGTTATTAAGAAACGAAAATAGGAAGAAGTTGGATCCAATATATATTGGTCCATATGAAGTAGTAGGAAATAAAGGTGTAAACTGCGAGATAAAGACAGATAGAAAGAAAGTAGTAGTACATAAGAATAGGTTAAAACCATATTACACATATCTAATGATAATAACTGAGAGTTAGGTTTAAAAAAAAAAAAAAAAAAAAAAAAAAAAAAAAATTTCTTTTACAATTTAGGGGGAAGGGGACGCCTGGAAACCCATAGATAGTAAGTAAATAGAGTATATATAAGAGTATATATATGTATAAGATTTAGAGTATAGATATAGGCATAGAAATTAGATTATTAATCATAATTATGAAACATTAGTAGTTAGTTTGAAAAATTATCAAACATTCGAAGGCATTATGGATTGAATGCTGAAAATTTTTTAAAATTATATTCAGTCAACATAATACAAGATTGAGCAACGAATTATTTTAAAGAAAGTAATTTAATTTAGGAGAGGTTGGTTTATACCGGTTTTTTTTATAAATTAATGATGAAAAATAAATAAATTAACGATTAAAAAAAAAAAAAAAAAAAAAAAAAAAAAAAAAAAAAAAAACAATTTAAGTAGAAATGAGATGTTATTAAAGTAAAATAAATAAAAGAAGAATATTAATAATAAATAGAAATAGAAATGTTAAATCTAAAAAAAAAAAAAAAAAATAAATTTCTAGAAATAAATAAGTAAATAAGAATATAAGTTTTATAAAGAAAGTTAAAACAAGAATGTAATTGAAAAAAAAAATATTAATTTAAAATATTTTGGAAAATATCTGTTAACGCTAGAAAGAAGGAATTTATTTAAGGATAAGATTCCTCCTTTTCCGCCAGGAGGGGTGGTGTGATATATGCCACTAAACATATACGAAAATATTCGTCATATGTTTATGTTTTAATGTAAACAAAAGTATAGGTCAAACGGGCATCGACTTTCACTTTGTTTGTTTACAAAATATCACCAAATATGTTTATGTTCTGTGTGGTATATATGTTAATAACACATGTATTCTAATGCATTTATATATATGCATACAGAGAACATTATTAGTAATCATGTAAATATATATATGTATATATATATATTTATATGTGCAATACTTTAAATAATTATTGAAACTAAGAATAATTATAAAGAAATTTAAGGATTGCTGGCGTTAGCAAATATTACCAATAATTAGAAATAAGTAACTAATAAATAATAAGTATGTAACGAATAGATTTAGGGTATAAAAGAGAATATGAATAAAATAAAGATTCACTTTTAACTTGAAAGTCAAACAAATTGTTTTATTTTAACTCGGCTACTCGCTACCATTAGAATAAAATAATATACTTCCAATCCAACTGAACTAGGCTCTTTAGCTAATTTTAGTTTAACTCAGGCTCTTTAGCTAAGGTTATTGGATTGGATTTATTTATATAATAGTCCTACGACCAATCGGGGATACCCTCATATAGGTATCCAAGGGGAGTAGTTAACGTAAGATCGGACAGATTGGGCCAGATATTACAGCCTAACTGGCCAGGTTGTCAACCAGCCAGTAGGTAAATTTTTCTTGAATACCATCAAGAAGTGCAACAAGGTTTGTTACAACTATGAAACTAAGAAAAAATTCATAAAAATCTCGACGGAAACAGAAAATAACTTAAAGTAGCAGAAATATTTTAAAATTAGAAACATACTACTTAGTACTGCGAGCTAAGTAGAATGGTAGGGTTAATTTTATAAAGTTAGTAAAACAAAACTTAAAATTATTAAAATTATTTGTTATGAACTATCAGGTTAAGTTAACAATAAAAAATTTTTTTATAAAAAAAAACAAACTCGGTTTATTTAAGGTATTTAGTTAAAAAAAAGGGGAAGTTAGTATTAGTAAGGACAGTAAAATTAAAAATATCTCACGGTTTTTTGGGTGGTATAATTAACCAACCCGAAGGAATCCCACGGAGATAATAAACAATCTTGGAATATCCCACGCCGAATTTCATTTTCTTACTTCTGTCAGTCACATCTAAAAACAAAATACATAAATAGTACTATATATAAATAATTAAAATTTAAATAAGAAAACCAAAAAAAACACCAAAAAACCTGGTTAAAATTTTTTTTCCGGAAACCTAAAAATATACACAAAGAATTATTTTCATATAAAGATAAAATAACAGTATACTTATCTAAACTCCTGTGAGTAGATACCAATTGTTGTGCAACAAACTTTCTTATTGTTTACAAATATTCACTGATAAAATTGTATAGTAAAATTGACCTTCACAATGTTGTTTTTAAATATTCATTCATATGTTTACAAATAGCAACCATAAAATAATAAATATATTACACTGTCGCATCAGCAAATAGTTGCATGCACATAAAATACTATGCGCAAATGTAAACAATGAAATAATAATAATAAATGAAATATATATGAATATATTTATGATTCATATATAAAAGTAAAAATAATAAAAAACATTGTACAGGATCAGCGTTTTTAATCCATATTGATATGAAACAATAACAAAGTACCTGGTTGCACAATATCGTTAATTAATAAAATCAATTATTATTAATATTGATTTAAAAATAGCATAATCGGCAAAAAATTAGTATATAAGTTGTGGAAAATTGGTATTCCAGGTTAATTGAAATCAAACAACCAGATTCAATAATACTAAAGGTATTATTAGTAGACTAGTAAAAAAGTATTACTAGTAGGTTGAATTCAATAAAGTATTAATAAATAAATACGTATAATAAATACGGCATTTTATTTTAAAGAAGACGAGGCCACTAAAGGAAAATATAATTACCTCCAAGGAAAAAAGTAATAGGGAACACAACATTTGGTGCCGTGACCTAACTTTGGATTACGTCCAAAGTAAAGCATTTGGGGTGCAAATTTTTTTTGGATATTCAGAACCTCAACAGGCTTTTCGCCTGAGGTGGTATACGGGCAAATTATTTATTTTTGCCTTACTATATGGAAAATTTTTCTTTTCTGGAAAAACAGATGACATCAAGAAAGTCACTCGAAGAAATTATAAAAGCTGATCCTCGAGTTGGACCCAAAACGATATCCTTGGAAGAATACAGAAAACGAAAGCACAGTAGAGTGGAAACTAACATAGTAGAAAAGAAAAAGCAGTCAAAAAGAGGAGGAGCAGCACGAAGGAGAGAGGAGATAAAAAATCTTCACCGTATCCTGAGATTAGGGTGCACAAAAGAGCAGGATAAGATTTTCAAGGACGAGCTAAAGGAACTAAAGAGAAAACAGCGAAACCAAAACAAAAGAAAAGCATCAAAGCAACGCAACAATTCATCAAATGCCAAGGTTTAGAGCCAACACCATCGTCTGGTCAACCGGCTATGGCCATGTTTGTCAAGCAGAGAAAATGCCGCCTACCAGTCTACGCAGATAAATTAACCAATTGTATAATATGCAATAAATTAGTTTATATATTACAAGACTACGAATGAATAAATAAAAAAAAAAGTTTTTTTTTTAAATAATAATAAATGTATCAAATAAAAATTTTATAATTTACTCCAAATAATTTCTTATGTTTTTTTAGAATAAAAAAAAAATTAATTACAAACTCATTATAAATTTATTTAAACATTTATCAATTGTTTTTGCAAATATTGCAATTTTAATATTGAACTCAGTCTTCAATTTTTTTTATATATGCAGTTTTAATTTTTTTAGTTTTGGCAAATTCTGGGGAATTAATATTGAATTAATTTATATTAGCTCACTTGTTAAATTTGCTTTAATGGAAAGACTAGAATTTGGTTTTATCAATTCTTTTTGGTATATTTAATTTCTTCTGGAAATTTGTGATTTTCTTTTACTATATTGTTGTGGTCATTTGAAATTTTACATTTTTGTAGGTGTTATTATAGAATTTGGTAGTTTAATTGTTAGAATTTTGTAGTTTTATTGTGAATTTGTAGTTTTTGTTCGGGTTATCATTACTAGGAATTGCATTTTTATTCGATTTAACGGTTATATATAATAAATTTAGAATAAATAAGTGAGTTTCAAATTGTAAATATTTCGGGATTAGTTTTATATGTTTACATTTATTGATTATGCTTATACAAAAAGTATAATTATTAATTTATTACAATTAGTTCTGGTTTTTAATTTATTTTTTTATGGCACCGGTAACTCGTGGTCAAAGAAAGAACCTGAAAGACACTTTGGTACTTTCTAATTGGCAACAAAGAGTCTGAGGATTTTCGGTAAACGAAGACATTGCGTGTGTCGGAAATTCTTTAGTAGAATCTACTCCTAGGTCGACTTTAGCAAACCAACACAAACCTAGACCTTCGGTGACTTTTGCACCAAACCAATCAGATGAAAGTAGTGAATCTGAGCTAGACGGTGCAGTCGGTGGTATAGAACAGAAAAAGGAGGACAATTTATAAAACCAGTACGACGTCATTGACCAGGACAATTCACCAGTACGGAATACAATGAATTTAAATAATTCAGCAAACTCGAGAGGTGCAATACCTCGCACCAACACTATTACAAACCAGGACGATATTTTCAGAAACCCTGAATCGGGGATTAACCAATTAAATCTGGGTAATACACCAGATATTTTTAAAAGACGGTCAAAAATGTTAAATATTGATAACACGTATGATTTGGGAATTTCTGGAAATGCTCAAAACATTACAATGCCACTAGAACGGACATATAAGACATTTTTTCAAGGTGTACCATTCTTCTCAGGTGAAGGAGACAGACTTATTCTGGAATTACAGAATTTCGTTTCACTAGCTCACGAAGCATATTTCAGGACGGATGAACGAGACAGAAGTTCGGTTTTGAACCAACTTATCAGGGGGAAGATAAGGGGTAAAGCCGCTGATATTTTTCAAGAGAGAACAGTTCAAAATTTCAGAAAATTTAAAAGTATTCTCGAAAATGCTTTTATCCCATATAAAGATTTAACAGAACTTCGTAAAGAGATCGAAGAGTGTGCACAAACCCCTGCCGAGTTGGTCGAGCAGTTTGGTGATCGAATCGAAAGGAAGCTGGGTTGTTTTAAAACATCTGCAAGAAATAAGTATCCAGAAGGTTTTCAAGGAATAATACAGGACGCGGAAGACACAGCGCGAAAAACATTTATTAGGGGATTGCAGTCTGAGACAGTAAAACAATACATAATGGCTCAGAATTGCACAAATTTTGCTGATACAATAGTGAAGTCTAGCAGGTTTGCTAGAGAATCCTTAGAACTACTGAGACCGACTAAAATATGTACGGAAGTAAGAGGATTAGTTGTCACACCAGTCTTGACCCAACTCAATTACTACTAGAAATTTTACAAAACCAGAAAATGGGTTCTAGTGTTCGACATAATGCGAGTGAAAATCAAGTAAATCCTTCAGGTAAGATTTTTCGTAGTAACAGTAATATAGATAATATAAATAACAATAATTATTCAAACGATAGGAATAATTATAATAACAACAGGCATCTGAATAATAATAATAATAATAATAATTATAATAATATTAATAATAATAATAATAATTTTAATAATAGGAATAACAGGATTTTTTATGATAATAGTAATAATAATAATAATAATAAAATTAATACTGACAATAGAGTTAGTAATTATAGTAGAATATCCTGTTTCAATTCAATCAGTTTCAATCCTGTTTCAATCCTTACATATCAGTAAGGATTGCAGAGCACCACGCATCCAAAATTCTGCTCGTCCACCTGCACCACCACGAGAAGCAAATTGGCAACGAACCGTGTTTTTTGTGTAAAAATACAGGACACATTGCATCAAATTATCCTTTCAACAAACCAAAAGAAACAACTCCATCTCGAACTACTACTATTAAAATGGAAACGATTTGTGAATGGTGCCAAATAGAAGGACACACAGAGTTGACTTGTCCAGCTCGTCAACATTACCAAGCAAATCAGGGAAACGGAAGAGGGATGAATTAAAAACCCAATTTTCATCCCCTAATCTAAGGAAGTCGGTGTACCAATAAAAAATTGTTGGTACGAGCTCCTTGTGACTATGCCATTGGACATAGCTAACAGCAAACAAGTCACTTTATTAGTAGATACTGGGGCTCAAATAAGTTTATTGAAGGAAAAAAATTAATGAAGATATTCCAATAATAAGAAATGAAAATAAAATATTACAAACAATACATGATCAAAGTCAGACTATAGGTAAATGCTCAGGAACATTTTTAACACCGGAAAATATTAAATGCGAATTTCAAGTTGTGGACGACAACTGTCAATTAACAGCAGACGGAATTTTAGGTAACGACTTTCTAGCTGAACATTGTAACATATTAGGACCTGAAAGAAAGTTACATTTTTCAATTACGCATAACAATAAAAAAGAATTTTCGATTTCTTTGAATAACATTTCGTTTAAAGCTATTAATTCAGGTAATTTTAATAAGAGTAATAAAATTCGTGATTACATTGAAGAAATTGAAACAAAAAAGAGTAATGGAAATAAAATGAGTTATATTATAGATGAAGTTGAAAATGAGAAAAATTTTAAGAAGAAAAATTTTAATGAGAGTAATAAAATTTGTAGTTACATTGAAGAAATTGAAACAAAAAAAAGTAATGCAAATAATATGAGTTATATTATAGATGAAGTAGAAAATAAGAAAAATTGTTATAATGAAAATAATATTGAAGAAATTAAAATTGAGGAAATTAAGAGTGAAAATTTGAATAATATGGAACATAAAAATAATTTTTATATAGAAGAAATTGGGACTTTTAGTAATAAAGAAAATAGGAACATTAAAACTATTGAAAATATGAAAAATAATAGTAACTTTGAGAATAGAAAGAAATTGAGAACAGTCGTATAGATTATATGGGAGAAATCAAAAATGAATTTCAAAATGGTACAATTATTACATCATTAAAAGAAAAAAGCATTAATAATAAAAATATACAAGAAAATAGGATTTTAAATTCAAAGGAAACATTATATTTGTAGAAAACGAAACAAAAACAACTAATAAAAAATGCCAAGTCGTACCCAAAAATAAGATTTCTATACCAGCTAGAACTGAAAAAATTGTTGATATCCGTAGAAGATGGAGGAGATGTATTGTGTGTAGCAAAACAATTCGACAATGGGATATTTTTAGGGAATAGTTTAAATACAGTAAGAAATGGAAAAATTTTGGTAGCAATGATAAATATTTCTACAGAGGATCAAATTATAGGAAATTTTAAGCCTGACGTTTACCCAATAAATCAATTCCAAGTTCGACCACTAGGAAATTGGAAGGAAAAATTCAAAATTGAGAAAAGTAAAACGAATAGTCCAGAGGAGATGATTAGTTACATTAGATATTTGTTCAAACCTGTAAATTCTGAAAATAGCGAGATAGAGCAGAAAAGTAAAAAATTGAAAGAAACATTATGCGAGGAAAATTTGAATTGGGAGGAAAAGGATGCATTGAATGAAATTTGTGAAGAGAATTACGACATTTTTCATCTATCTGGAGAAAAACTAAGTCATGTTAGTGGTATTACACATTCAGTACCAGTTAAAACTGATACTAAACCAATAAATAGTCGGCAGTACCGGTTGGCAGAATGTCACAAAGAAGTGATAAATGACGAAATGAAAAAATTACTAGCAGAAGACATAATACAACCCAGTAAAAGTCCATGGAATTCTCCACTTCTGGTAGTACCAAAAAAGGCCGGACCAAATGGTGAAAAGCGATATAGAGTCGTAATAGATTTTCGTAAATTGAATGAAGTAACAATAGGGGATGCTTTTCCGCTACCCCGAATTGAAGAAATTTTAGATCAGTTAGGAGGATCAAAATATTTTACAACTTTGGATTTGGCCAGTGGCTATCACCAAGTCCTGATAGAACCAGCAGACCGAGAAAAACGTGCTTTTAGTACCGCATATGGACATTTCGAATTTAAGCGCATGCCGTTTGGACTAACCGGTGCTAACCGGTAACCGGTGACTTTTCAAAGGGTGATGAATTGTGTGTTAGCTGGGCTCCAAGGTTTCAAGTGTTTTGTGTATCTAGATGACATAGTGGGTTTAGCCAATTATTATAAACAGGTGCTATATTATACAAAATGGCCACCAAAACTCAAACTTTCAAATGGACTAATGAACACCAAAAAGCATTTGAAAGTGTGAAACAACTTCTGGTGAATCCTCTATTATTATCATATCCGGATTTTGCAAATGATTTCAATCTAACAACAGATGCTAGTAACACCGCAATCAGAGCAGTACTATCTCAAGGAATGGTAGGGGAAGATATGCCTATAGCTTATGCAAGCAGAGTATTGGGAAAAGCTGAAAAAAATTATGCAACCATCGAAAAGGAAATGCTAGCTATTTATTGGGCAGTAAAAAATTTTAGATCATATTTACTGGGACGCAGATTCACAGTTTATACTGACCACAAACCCCTTATTAGTGAGTATAATAAAAGAGATCCCGAAGGACGATTAAATAGGTGGAAGATTATCTGAATACACTTTTAATATCCATTATAAACCAGGTAAACTCAACAGTAACGAGGACGCACTTAGTAGAATTCCCGAACAAGATACAAACATAGAAAAAATAAATGAAACAAAAAATGAAAAAAATACATGGAATAAATGTTATGACTAGAAATCAAACTAAAAAACAAGAACAAGAAAAAATCAACGCTGATAAAGAAACTGGTCACGAAGAAAGCGAGGATGAAAGTGAAGAGAATTCTACCATTCCAACTGAAAGTGCAAAAGCTAAAATAGAACTAATCGATAAATCAGAAATAGTAGATACAATAAAATATTACCACAACTCACCACTTGGGGGACACATAGGGATTGCAAAAACTTATACACGATTAAAAAGACATTATTATTGGAAAAATATGCTAACATCTGTTAGAAGGTATATGGAAGGTTGTCCTAAATGTCAAAGAGCAATAAGAGGAAGAGTAACAAAAATGTCTATGGCCATTACTGATACTGCCGAACGACCATTCGATAAAGTTTATCTGGATATCGTTGGACCATTTCCCATTACAAATAATGGAAATAAATATATTCTTAGTTTTCAAGACGACTTGACAAAAATGTTAGATTGTGTTGCGCTGCCAAATATAGAAGCTAAAACAGTGGCACAAGCGTTTTACAAATACATAATTTTGAAATATTCCATCATACCAAAAAAGACTAATTACAGATCAAGGTACAAATTTCACAAGTCAAATTTTTAAAAATTTATGCAAAAGGGTTAAAAATTCGTAAAATAGTAACAACAGCTTATCATCCTCAGTCTTATGGCTCACTGGAACGCCGTCACGGACCATTGGTAGAGTATCTAAAAATAATAACAGAAAAAAATATTCAATGTCGGGATCAATGGTTAGCAGAAGCCGTTTTTAGTTATAACCACACACCACATGAAGGCACAAAATACTCACCATTGTTCATATTATATGGTTTTTGTGACCCTTTACCTAATTCATTAAGGCGAAATGTGGATCCAGTTTATAACCATGACGACCTAAGCAAAATTGTCAAATTCAAGCTACAGACATTTCATAAAGCAGCCCGTGAAAATCTGTTAAAAAGCAAAATCAAAGCGAAAAAATATTACGATAAAAAAGCGAAATCAACAACGTATAAAATAGGGGATAAAGTATTACTGCTAAATCCCATCAAAGAAAATAAACTTAGTCTAACTTGGACAGGTCCTTATGAGGTTTTTGAATGTCCAAATGAATTCAATACTATAATAAGCATAAAAAATAAATTACGGAAGGTTCATAACAATCGTTTAAAATTATGGCATACTTCCACTTAAATAAAAATTAAATAAATTTAAATAAAAATTAAATATTTTTTTAAAAAAAAATTAAATACAATTTTTTTTACCTAGGTTACGGTCATATAATTGATTTTTTTTATTTTTAAAAAAATATTTTTCTTAGATTAGTATAAATCACAAAAAAAAAGAAGTAAACACTACGTATTTATATATATATATTTTTTTGGTGTCAGAAACAATGATGCTAAAAATAATAATTTTTGCTATAATAACCCAAGTTTCGACAACGCCATGGGAAATAGTACAAATTAAAAATACGGAAGTAATCTTCGAGAAATTAGGCGTTACGTTAGAATATAAGGACGAAATCACAATATTTTCCAAAATCACCATAAGTAGTGAAGAGGAAATAGGGGGTTTTATATTTACATTAGAAAATAAATTAAATAATACATGTAATAAAGTTGCTAATCATAAAAATAGTCGTTGTAAGTTATGGGAAAACGAGATAAGCTTCTGGAAGACAAGAATTACTAAAATTGTACAAGGACTAAATCATTATTTTAGACGACAAAAAAGAGGAGCAATAGACATAATAGGTTCGCTCTCTAAAGGACTGTTTGGAATTATTGACCAGAATGACTCTGACCGAATTTATAAAACATTGGACAAATTACAAAGAGACGGTGGTGCAATGATTGAATTACTAGACAAACAAACAGCAGTAGTAGCAGCAAATTTTGAAATTGTAAAAATGATAACTGGTAATTTAACCGAGGAGGCATTACAATTAGAAAATAAATTAGAAAAACTAAGCTCGTCGGTACAGAATAATTTAGCAGTAATCCGAACAGAAAACATTTAACTTTGGTCGGAGTTAGAAGTAAATCGTATTGTAATATTTGCTTTAGCAGAGTTAGAACGATTATACGATTACCTATTAGAACAGGAAACGTTAATTGCTACATTACAACAACATAGAATACATCCATTACTAATAGACTCAGAATACTTAACAACCTTAATAAAAAATCTTACCAATGGTATAGGACACGAAATGTTATATTCTGCTGAAATAATTAATCAACTGGCAAAAGTAAATATCGAGTACGCTAATGGAGATCTTGGTGTGCGAATACAAATACAAATTTTACAAAAGGATGAATATACATTATACAAAATATATCCAGTTCCTATATTACATGACAGAAATTTAATAATAATGATACCAGAATGGGATTATATGGCCAATAGTTCGGCCGGACATTTTGTACATATACAAATGAAGAATTCAATTCAGCTTGTAAAGAAATTAGTACAAAGAATAATAACAATTTACGTATTTGTAAACTAACTCAACCAAAAATTATAAAATTAACACCACCCCAATGTTTAATAGCTCATTTTCTGGAAGAACGATCAAATACGGTTGATCATTTGTGTCATTATCGGACTACAACAGAAATGGGAAATAATATTTCACCAATGAAAGCCCAAAACACCTGGTTTTTCATGTTTCCGCACAAGAAAACATTAGTTGTACTTTGTGCTACACAAGTACATAAAGCAGTGTTAGAAAAGACTTGTATATTGACTCTCAAGGAAAAGTGCGCTTTCTTATTAGACCATTTAGAATTATTTCATTTTTCAAAATGGAGTGACCTTCAAATCGATGAGAATAGAACCTGGACGAATTTCACAAAATTATCAGTAACAAATAGTGCAATTAAATTAGTAAATCCGGAGACTTTAAGTAAAGAGTTTTATAAAAGACGACAATCGTTAGCAGAAATTTCAGAAGAAATTAAAAAGGCAAAGCAAAATCAAGCTGATTTAAGCTCATATCAACTGTTAACCACATCTAATTCAGCAGGTTTAATATTCATAGTAGTGATATTAATAATTTATGCAATATTAAAAACATATAAGAAATGGCAGCCAAAAGAGAAAAAACCTAAAAAATTAGAAAATAAACGACCAAGACTAGAAATTTCAGCACCTAAAATCAAAAAACATACCATTACTATAGAAACAACAAGGGCTCGTATAGAACCAGCATCCGGGCAACCGCCGTCACCATTAAAAAAGAAAAAGTCGACGAAGAAATCTAAATAACAATTGAATTCTACTTACATGGACGAATACGTAACACCAGAAGTGTTATCTTTTAGAGAATAAAACGTCATTGTTTTAGGTCTTACGATTCTTATTCTTATTAGTAATACATTGTCAAATTTTTAGCTCAAACTAAATTAATACAAAACAAAAAAAAAAGAAAACTAGTGTAAAACTAAAATTTAAATTTAAAATTAAATGATATATATAGAGGATAAATTTGGTTTGGGAAAGGAAGGGAAGTAAGAATATAATAACTTCAATTTAGTAAGAATATAATAAATTCAATAGTAGGGTAAATAGGGTACATAAGTAAGTTGTGTTTTTTTTAGTATAATAAACTAACATTTTAAATGATGACAACATGAAACGAAAAGTGTAAAATAAAGAAGAAGGAATTGATATGAAAAGAATTGATAAAAATATAAGAGTCAAGAAAATTGAATAAGGAAAATTTTTAAATGATACTATATAAAAAATTGAGAAAAAATATATATAAAAATAAATCTAAAGTAAAAAAAAAATTAAATTTATTAATTATATTATATTATATTAATTTCTATTAAAGTAAAATATTCCAAAATTATAAATTTGTTAAATATCAAAAATAAAATAATAATTAAGTATATAAAGTTTAAAACAATTTAGTAAGGTTAAACTTAGTTTTTGCAAATGTTAAAATAAGAAATAAGTTATTTGTAAAAAATTTGAAAATGTTTTACTACAATAAAATAAAATAAAAAAATTAGCAGCCGAGCCTATTCTTTTAAGGAAAGGTTAATGTCTCAACCAAGTAGTTGAGAGTGAGTAATTCGGTTTTTCTTTAAAAAATTCTAAATTTATTATAAAAACTTTGTAATCATTAGTAAATCGATACAAAACATCTTTATAATTAAATTATAAAAATTGTTAATATTTAAATTTAAAATTTTATAAAATAATTGTTAATACAGTTGAAAAAAAAAATAAATATTAAAAAAAATTAAATTGTAAACAATGAGTACCAATTTTAAAAAAATTATAATGTAATTTTTCTCGCGGAAAAGGGAGGTGTTGTGCAACAAACTTTGTTATTCTTTACAAATATTCACTGATAAAATGGTATAGTAAAATTGACCTTCACAATGTTGTTTTTAAATATTCATTCATATGTTTACAAATAGCAACCATAAAATAATAAATATATTACACTGTCGCATCAGCAAATAGTTGCATGCACATAAAATACTATGCGCAAATTGAAATAATAATAATAAATGAAATATATATGAATATATTTTTTTATTCAAATATAAAAGTAAAAATAATAAAAAGCATTGAACAGGATCAGCGTTTTTAATCCATATTGATATGAAACAATAACAAAGTACCCGGTTGCACAATATCGTTAATTAATAAAATCAATTATTATTAATATTGATTTAAAAATAGCATAATCGGCAAAAAATTAGTATATAAGTTGTGGAAAATTGGTATTCCAGGTTAATTGAAATCAAACAACCAGATTCAATAATACTAAAGGTATTATTAGTAGACTAGTAAAAAAGTATTACTAGTAGGTTGAATTCAATAAAGTATTAATAAATAAATACGTATAATAAATAAGGCGTTTTATTTTAAATAAGACGAGGCCACTAAAGGTAAATATAATTACCTCCAAGGAAAAAAGTAATAGGGAACACAACACAATGTTAATTCCTGTCAGTAGTACGTATACCTAAAAACAAAAAAAATAATACATGAAATTACACTTCACACACAAAAAAAAACTCACATAATTTTTCATTTCCTCCAGTTTTGGAAGGAATTTATATATATTAATAAAATAATAAAAAAAAAAATTTTTATATATAAATAAAGCACGTCACTATCCAATTTATTTTGACTTAAATAATTTATGTCAAAATAAATTCAACATACCACATTTATTATAAATGACACATACACACAACGACAGCTATTGCGCAATAGTATCATTTAAGCATTTAGCGCAGGTTTAGGAAAGTACTTAGCGCAGGTTTAAGACTTAGCTCAAATAAAACTTTAGTAAAGATTTTTTCAAAGTAGTAAAAATTATTACCTATTCAGTGTCTTAGATTAAAATACACAAAAGAGTTTTAGCATTAATTAGGAATAGTTAAAGTATAAAAGTGCTTTTTAAAAAAAAAAAAACATTTTATTTATTTAGTAACATACTTTTAGGATTAGTAGGAAATGGAGAGAAGAAGAATTTTTTTTATAATACAATCTTTTTTTTTTAGAATTATCCAACGAGGTACGTTTTTTATAATACTTACTAAAACACGAGAAAACATGTAGAATCCGAAAAAATTTGGAAAATTTTATGTTCTTTGAAAAAAAAATTTTTTTGTTTCGTTTCAATGATATTTTTGTTCTTTTATTTCATAATTTAAAACATTTTTGTTAACATTTCTTTTACAAATTTTTACTCTAATTTTTCTTTATATTATCTTTAATGTTTACTCTAATTTTTTTTTTACATTGAATTTAATTAGTATTAAAATAAGTAATAATATCTAGCCTGTGGGATTGGTACACGGCATAAAGCGGCAGCCTTCGGTGATGATACTCCGCTAAGAACCGCTGTAACGGGATAGTTCGTAGTTGGTCGCGAGGTTTCTACCAAGGACTCTTGGAAATTTTCTACGTTCATGGTGGAATTTCTATATTCCAACACACAACCACGCTCGTTACCACCAGAAGAAATAGAAAAATACTAGAGAGATTGAGAAAATATATATATTAAATTTTTTTTTTCTGGTATAAATTTAGATTTTACATCTTACCCAATTGCGTACACGTGAAGCAAATTGGTTCAAGTTAGACATTGTTTTAAAATTTTTTTTTTCTTATTAACGACTTATCTGCTCAAAAGTTACAACGAGAATGATTATAATAAAGGTACTTACAAAATAATTAAATCTGAAAACTGCATAGTTGCAATAATAACATTTTTTTACACACTTAAAATTGTATGAAAATGAAGGTCATTTGGTTAATATTATTTATCGCCACAAGTAAAGCAAACGAGATTGAGATACGAAAATTGCACTCAACGGCAGCGCTTTTCTAAAATCAAGGACAAATGCTTATACATCGCCAAGGACAAATTGAAGTATTTACAAAGTTTAAAAGGGAGGAGGACTTAGAGAAAATATACGAACGAATGAGGACTCAGAGAAAATATACGAACGACTGGACAAATTACAGAATGAAGGGGACAGACGACTCGAATTAATAACAAAAAACGCGGCTATAGTAACTTCAAATTTAGATCATATTAAAGAATCGGTATTAAAGTTAACAGAACACGAAGAAGAAATGAAACACGAAGAAGAAATTATGTAAGAACACAATGCAATGGGAATGGGTATCAAAACAAATACATACCAATTAGAAACGGACCAAGCCGTAGCAGTGACACAGAACAAATTTAACGAAGTACAAAATCTAATAAGATAGCAAGGGGAAGTGATAAACGCGATAAACGCATTACAAAATCACAAATTGCACCCATCAATTTTGGATTCAACAGTTCTATCTCATATAGTATACAATATTACAAAAGGTATGTGTCATGATGCATTACATTCCATACAAGTATTGAACCAAATAACAAGTATAGAAACTTTAATTTGGTCAAGTTAGGATTAGAATAATTATACCTTGGCTTGAGATGGTCAAGTTAGGATTATAATAATTATACCTTGGCTTGAAAAAGAGGAATTTCAAATTTTTAAACTGTACCCATTACCTATCCCACTAGAAAATCATCATTTTACAATGGTAACTTTGGAATGGGACTATTTAGGTAAAAGTGACTGGGGTTATTATTTCTACTTTTTAATTCAAGAATTTAACGAAAATTGTGTTTCAGTAGGTGAATCAGGGATAAATAAATTTATAATGTGTAAACAAACACAACCAAAGTTGTTACAGGCCCCACCTAATAACTGCGTGTTAGAAATTTTCCAACACCAGGAAAAGGACCCTGAAATAAAATATAAAAATTGTAATTATAAAATAATATCGGATTTAACCAATCAATTAATACCAATGCACTCCACAAACAGTTGGCTTTACATGTTTGATAGCAATCAAGAATTAGTACGCTATTGCAATCGTATTACAACAAAAACAAAGTTAACTGGAGTAGGTATTTTAAACTAAAGGCAAATTGTGTGTATATACTAGGAATTCTAGAAATTCCCTTTCAGAAATTTTTTGAACGAACTATAGACGAAACTAACGACGGAATTTGGGCGCCACCAGCTATATCACTACTGGGTGAAGTGAACCCATACTATTAAACTTTACAACTCAACAGAATCTAACGACAGGTATTACACTTACGGATACAAAGACATTAGCGGAAGAATTTAGGAAAAGGGGAAGGATAAATATAACTTAGGTTCAAATAAAACAAATTATTCTTTTTGAGATTAATTAAAATATATATATTTATTTATTATAAACCATAAACCAGTTTACTGTTTCAAAACCAAACTTAAACTAATTTTTCTGTTTGATTTTATTTTTAATGAAATCAAACAATTATTCAAAAATGCATTTTATACAGAAAAACAATTTGATCTCTGAGTAATGTCATTTGTTTTTACCTGTTTATTAGAACTTGTAATAACATTATGAATGTTTTCATTCGATATTTTTAAATTATTTTCTATTTCTATTCTATCTTCCTCATCCATTGTGCCAAAAATCCACTTCAAAAAGGTTCCGCCAACATTAATGAAAGATCTCTTATGTCTAAATGGTATTAGTGTTTTGAATGTATGTTTTATTTTGTTAAGTTTTCTTATAGGTGTATTAATTAAATTTTTATCATCTGGTAAAATAAATGTGGTTAGTATTTGTGATTCTATCATATTGAGAGTAGTTTCTATATCATTGAAATCAATAATATGAATAATTTTAGAATAATTTTTGATTATTTTAACTTTTCCTTGTTGAATTATAGTATAACCAGCTTCGGTATCTAGTTTTTCAACATTAATCAGGGCTTGAGCCGGGCTGATTAGAGCAAGTAACATGATTGGTATTATTATATGAATCTGAAAAGTTTTTAAAAAATTCTTTAATACGAGAAGGATGAATATTTTAATATTTGATAATGAATTTGATGGATTAAATATTACTATTAATTCTTGTAATTTGTGTTTGACAAGATGAAATTGGGTAAAATATTTATTTACGACATTATCAACAATTGGAAACTAGTTACCCAAATTTTCGGCCCCGCTATTAATTGTCGCCATCTCACTATTAATTTCACAATTATTTTCAGTTTCTAATATAAATATTTCATTGTTTCTCGTATCAATTCTACTCAAGAAATCAGGTACTTTATTGTCCTTCCCTTTAATATATTCTATATCGAAATCGAACTCGTTTAATTTTATTTTCCATCTTTGTAATTTAGAATTAGGTTCCTTTAAGGAATTTAACCAAACTAAAGGACGATGGTCTGTTTTTATTGAAAATTTAATTCCACATAAATAAGGTCTGAAATATTTGGTAGACCAAACAATGGCTAAAAGTTCTTTTTCAATAGTACTGTATTTAATTTCATGTTCATTAAGTGTTCTACTTGCGAAGGATATTGGATGTCCGTTTTGCAATAAAACAGCCCCTATTGCATATTTACTCGCATCAGTAGTTAATGTAAATTTCTGATTAAAGATAGGATATTTTAATATTGGATCTTTTGTAATTATTTCTTTAAGTTTTTCAAAGGATTCAATATACCTTGGATTATTTACGTCGATTTTATTATTTTTTTTAAGAGAATTCGTAAGAGGTTGTGCTACTTTAGCATAATCCTTAATAAATTTTCGGTAATAACCTGTTATACCTAAAAAGCTTTTTATTGCTTTGCAAGATTTTGGAAGTTTAAGAGTTTTTATAACTTTAATTTTATTTGGAATAGGTTTAATCCCATTATTTGTTAACAAGTAAACTAGATATTCAGATTCTTTTGCGAAAAATGAACACTTATCTAGTTGGATTTTTAAATTAAATTTACGTAACCTTTGAAATATTTTCAAAATAGCTACTATATGTTCTTGGAGTGATGTACTAAAGATTAGTATGTCATCAATATAAACAACACAAATAATATTAATAAAATCTCATAATACGTAATTTATCATTCGTTGGAAAGTAGCAGGAGCATTTTTCAGTCCAAAAGGCATCCTGACATATTCATAATGACCTTGTGGGGTCGAAAACGCTGTTTTCGCTTGATCAATTTCATCAACTAGGATTTGATGAAATCCTTTAGCGAGGTCTAGAGTGGTGAAGTATTGAGCTTTACCTAATTTATCAAAGAGTGATTCTATATTTGGAATAGGAAATTTATCATCTATAGTTATTTTATTAAGTTTCCTATAGTCAACAACAATTCTCCAATTCTTTTCTCCAGAATTATTTAATTTTTTCGGGACAACAAAAATAGGAGAATTGTACGGTGAATTGCTATGTTTTATTATTCCTTGATTCAACATTTCTGAAACCTAGTATAGCATCGAATTTTTTATTATTAAATTTAAAAATTTTCCAAACCATTGTAGCATCATGATTAAATTCTATTGGTACATCGGTTATTATGTCATTGGTAATTTGATTTTTTCCAAATAAGGTAAAAACTTCAATTGGTTTTTTTATTTTAATGCGTTTTATATTTGGAAAAAGGCTATTATATATTAAAGATATTGATGCTCCGGTATGTTTTATTTATTTTATTTTTTTTGTTCTTTATTTAGTTAAAAAATAACCATTTTGTTTTATATAATTTTACATTATTTATAACTTTAAAATAAAAGGTCAATATTTTAATTAAACTTATCTCTAATATATAATACAATTTTAGATTTAAATTTCTTTAAGTTATTTTCAATTACTATATTATATGGCATTTCATTAAATAATTTTAATCCATTGTACATTAACATGTTTTTACTATATTCAGTTCTAAAAAAATTCAGTCTAAAGCTAAAAATATTTCTTAAATTGTAATTTTGTATTTGGAAGTAAATTATTTTTCATTTTAAAAATATTTTGGAAGTAAATTATTTTTCATTTTAAAAACTAAAATTAATACATTCATAATAATTCTCTGATTAATACTAAGCCATTTCAATGCATTCAACATAAATTTAATGTTTGTATAATTATTAACTATTATTCTCATAGATTTGTTTTGTAGTTTTTGTAATCTTTGTTTCAATTCATTATTTGCTGTGAAAAGTATTTAAGAGCAATATTCACAGTGTGGTTTTATTATTATATTATATATCCTTATTGCACTAGTAAAAGACAGCTTTTGTCTAATTTTAGAAAAGAAATATAATTTCTTTGCTACTTTTTTACAGATGTAATCGATGTGGTTTTTTAATTCTAACTTATTATCTATTATAACTCCTAGGTATTAAATATCTTTAATTTGTTCAATAATTTCACCATCTATATATATATTCTCATCTGTGACTCCATTTATTATTATACATTTTGTTTTATCTACAATAAGTTTCAACTTGCCCATTTAAAAAAAAATATTCAGTTTTTCTAGCTCCATATTCATATTACGTACACATTCTTCAACCGTTTCACCGCATACATACACCAAAGCATCATCTGCGAACAGTACCAACTTTGCTATCTCTATTGCTTTTTCCATGTCGTTTATGTATATTAAAAATAACAGAACACCTAGTACAGATCCTTGCGGAACGCCTAGCAGCACATCAATTGCATCAGAAACAAATCCATTTACTTTGGTTCTCTGTTTTCTTCCATACCAGTATGATTTAAACCATTGAAATTCTTTTTCTCTGACACCATAGCATTCGAGTTTTTCCAAAAGAATATTACGGTCTATTGTTTCGAATGCACGTTTCAGATCAAGGAAAACTGCAACTATTACTTTTTTATCATTCATAGTTATTTTCCAATTCATTATTACTAAATTTATAAGTGACTCACAGCTTTGGTTTTTTCTAAATCCCGATTGGTATTGTGATATAAGATTATTGTTTTCCAAAAAATTTCTAATTGCATATTTACCACCTTTTACAATTATTTTAGCTTCTATTGATATCATGTTGATTGGTCTAAATTCATTTGCTTTTTTTGTATTTTGCACTTTTTCTATAGGAACTACAACCGTTTCTTTCCAAATATAGGGAAAAACTCCTGTTTCTAACGAATTATTAATAATACATACCATATTATCACCAATAATGTGGAACGAATCAATAAACATTTTTTTATTAACTAAATAATTATCTTTTTTTGAGTTCATTTTCTGAATTACATTTTCCAGTTCATTTTTTGTTATTATTTTAAATTTAAAACAGTTATTGTTAAATTCAACTTGATTTCTATACATAATTACCGGGATAGATTTATTAATTTCATCAACACTTTTAATAAAATATTCATTAAATTTGTTTGCTATTAGTAAGCTATCACTAGTTTTTTCATTATTAAAATAAATTTCATTAATTTCATTAACTTTTCTATTTAGTATATAATTCTTAATATTTCTCCACATAGTTACTTGATCGTTAGACTGTTCTATTTTATTACGTATAAAAAAGTTTTTACAATTATTAATTTTATTTTTATAATTATTTCTTAATGCTTTATATTTTTCCCACTCATAATTATTATTAATCCATTTTGCTTTTTCATATTGTTTAATTTTTTCACATTTTAATTGTTTTAATTCTTGTGATTGTCAACACATTTCATATTTTTTCAACTATAAATTCATCTACAATTTTGTGTAAATTTTTACTAAAAATATTTGCTTTTGTGTTACAATCCATGAAATATGTATTTGCTTGTATTAATTTTTGATAAAAAACGATTTTTATTATATTTTAATATTTTAACCCGTTTATTTTTATTTATCTCAACTCTTGCTTTTTTTAAACATATCTTTAAAGTTTCATGATCACTAATTTTTGAATTTATATCAGTTGAAACTTCAATATTAATATATTTATTAGTTACCACCCAATCTATTAATGTTCTTGTTTCACTGGTAATTCTAGTATATTCTTTTACTATTTGTTTAAAAGCACCATAATTCAAAATTTCTTTCAATATATCGATATAGACCAGCTAGATATAACACAATATTATTATAATTAACTTTTATAACAAGCAACCATAGTTCTTGTTAATTTTTAATTATTTCAAAGTTCCAAGAAACTTTAACATAAAAAACAACACCACCAGTATGCCTAGAACTACTGTTAACCTTAATCAAGTTATAATTATTTATTTTTACAAGAGAATCATTATCAAAGTCTGTTAAATGTGTTTCAGTTAAACATAGGAAATCAATACTATCATCATTAATTATTAATGTTTCTAATTCCGAAAAATTATTAATTAAACCTTGAATATTTAAATACAAACATTTTATTTCACTTAATTGCTAATAGTTAATTTTACTACGCTCTGACATTAATTTTCTTCTATAAATCGGACAATCAATACTTCGCACATCATGATTATAATCAATTTGATCAAACTTAGTCTTTAATTTAGCATTATAGCAATTTATACATTTTAAACATTCACTCTTACAATCTTTAATTTCGTGATCCTTATCACCACATTTCAAACAAACTTTTACACCTGTGCATCTTTCTGATTTATGGTTGTAACCCAAACATTTAAAACACCTCTTAATATTTACTTTTTCATAAACAATACAACTATCATATTCAACATATAGTCTATTTTCTTTCATAATTTCTTTAAACGCATTTTTATCTACTTCTAATATGGCATTAAAGTAGTTATTATTTTTAAAAGATTTGTAAACTTTAAAACATTTTATTTCATCAAACGTAATATCATTTTGTTTTTTAATTGCTTGCACAACCATTTCATTATCTAAATTTTCACTCATTCCAGTCACTAAAATTTTTGGATTTCTCATTTCAGGCATATAAACATCATATTTTTGGATTTCTCATTTCAGGCATATAAACACCAATCCACGATCTAAAAATTTTTTACCACAATTGCGGGGGTATTAGAGGTAAAATTAAAAATCTTTTTATTGATGCCAAGTCTTGTCACTTTAACGTTATAATTATAACCGAAACATGGTTAAATGAATCGTTTAAAGATGAAGAAATCTTGGACTCAAACTGGTCCATTTATAGATGTGATAGGGATTATAACAATACTGGGTGTTCAAGGGGTGGAGGGGTGCTCATAGCTGTTAAGAATTGTATAAACAGTGAGTTAGTTCCTTCTATGTCGTCCTATAATATTGACCACAAAATAATAAAGTTGAAATATAATAACAAAAATATATATCTCGGAGCAATATATATTCCCCCAAATTCTGACGAATTCAAATATGAAGATATTTTTCAAATATGCCAATCAGTCAATTCCATATCAAAAGAGGATGATTTAGTTTTCTTCTTCGGTGATTTTAATCGTCCGAAGCTATCTTTTATAATTGACGAATCTGACAATAGCCTTTTACCTATTAATTTCACTGACGAGATTGATATAAACTTAATCAATAACTTTTATGGCAGTGATCTCCAACAAGTTGTTCGTAATCCGAATAGCAAAGGTAATTGGCTTGACTTAATTTTCACTAATTCTTATGACAACGTGGTGGTCTCTCGAGCTAATGACGCTGAGAATTTATTCTCTAATTCAATTCACCACTCCGCTATTGTAGTCGAAATCCCCACCACTGACAGTCTTTTTTCAAAATCTTACAATAAAACTATTGTATATGATTTTAAGAATGCTGATTTTAATAGCATTAACCTAGAACTCTCACAAATTAACTGGACACAAATCTTATCCAATATCGATTTCGAAGATTCTACAATTTTATTCCATAAAATAATTATGGATATAATTCATAAATACGTTCCAAAAATTGTAAAAAAAAAAAAATTATCTGAACCATGGCTGGACAAAGATCTGAGAATCTTGCGTAATCAAAGGAACAAACTTTATAAAAAAATTAAAAGTAAGATAATTATCAGCCCAGAACTAGAACAAAAATATCATAGAATTGCTTCTGAATTTTCTCAGAAATCTCGAGATTCATATGATAAATATGTTCAAAATATGGGAATTAATATTATTCGTGACCCGAAGAAATTTTATGAATTTGTAAATACTAAACGCAAAACTTCGGGATACCCTGCAACCATGTCCAGAAATAATATAATTTCATCATGCCCACAAACAATCTGTGATATGTTCGCGGACCGTTTCCGAGAAGTATTCCATAAAGACACTAATATTACTCCACAGAACAGTACAGACATTCCAAACATACAACCTGTTATTGACCACATATCGATAACTAAGGAAGAGATAATTAATGCCCTTCTGATGGTTGATTCAAATAAAGGTCCTGGGCCTGACTCTATTCCCCCTGTTTTTCTTTCCGCCTGTGCATATCAACTATCATCGCCTTTACATTTTATATTTAATAAATCCTTATCTATAGGTAACTTCCCATCATCATGGAAATCTTCTCATCTTATACCTATTTTCAAAAGTGGGGACAAAAAAGTTATTGATAATTATAGAGGAATAGCAATACTCTCATCTATTCCAAAAATTTTTGAAAAAATCGTTTGCGACAAACTATCTGCAATTATCAACCCAACTCTTAACGACCAACAACATGGTTTTAGAAAGCGTAGATCAACCACAACAAATCTGATGGTAATAGTGTCGGACATTATCTGTCGAATGGAAAAGGGACACCAAATTGATGCTATTTACACAGATTTCAGCAAAGCTTTCGATATGGTAGATCACCAAATCTTAATTGAGAAGCTTACAAAAAAAGGTATATCAGGGTCACTACATAACTGGATCAAATCATACCTTACAAATAGAACGCAGTTTGTAAAATTTCAAGGCTATTTTTCATATAAAATAGACGTACTATCAGGCGTTCCTCAAGGTAGCCACCTGGGCCCACTTTTATTCAATATTTTTATTTCAGACTTATCTGACAAGTTGTCAGATATTGCTCACCTTTTTTATGCTGACGACCTTAAAATCTATCATCCTATAAACTCTTCTACTGACGCAGCTTTTCTACAATCAAAACTTATTGCCATTGAAGAATGGTGTAGAAACAACAAACTACATCTCAATATCGCAAAATGTCATGTTATAACCTTTACTCGTAAGAAATCCTATTCTATGCATAATTATAGTCTAAACAATACCAATCTGCATCGGGTTGATAAAATTACAGATCTTGGAATTACATTGGATACTAAGCTCAACTTTAATTACCACTATGATAAGATTTTCAGTCAAGCAAACAAGCTACTTGGTTTTATAAAAAGAAGAGCCCGAGAATTTAATAATATATGGGTCACAAAGAGCTTATATTGCTCACTTGTACGCCCAATATTAGAATATGCTTGCCAAATCTGGGACCCAACTTTCCAAGTCTATTCGAGCAAACTAGAATCAATCCAAAAACAATTTTTGCTTTTCGCACTCAGAGATCTTCACAATCCCAGAAATTTCGATTCCCTACCACCATATTCCGAAAGACTAAAATTACTAGATCTCATGACACTTTCAACGAGAAGAACTTTCCTGACATCCGCTTTCACTTTTGACGTTCTAAAAGGCGAAATTGACGTTGGCTTCATTAGAGAAAGGATTAAATTAAACGATGAGGTCAGACAGACACGTCAAACTAGACTCCTGGTCGAATATAGCCATAGCACAGAATATGGTAAAAATGAACCAATAAATCGATGTTGTATGGTTTACAATAAACACAATAACCAATTCTTTCCTGAACTTTCAAAATTCTCATATAAGAAAAATCTAAAAGCAGCCCTATCCTATCAATCCCTTCACTAAATTATAATAATATTACTAAAACATGTATAAAAAATAAATGCAATAACATAATTTACTTTTAAATTTCTAAATAATAAAAAGTAATATTTAGTATGTAATATTTTTATTGTATAAAGTAATTAAGAAATATATATTATATTAACTATTAAATTTTTAAAATGTATAAAGTAATTTAAGAATTTTGTAAATTTTGTAAATTAATTTTAATTTTAGTTTATTAATTTGTAAACCTTGTTTTGGTTATAAAATAAAATAAAAATAAAAATATTTATCACTCATTTTATTCTTTATTTCTTCCCCTATTTTTTTCGCATTCTCTTCACTAGCACAACTTATAGCTATTGCCCCATTCTTTCTCTCATACATGCTATTTACTTTGATAGAAAGCGCGGAGGGATTTACTTTTTGTTTAATCTCACTTTTTGTTTTTTGAATATTCTGAGTTACTTTAGGTTTAACTAAAACTGGAGCAACTTCAGCGGGTTGTTTCAATAAATCTGAGTACAACATTTTTTTATTTACTTTCTCTTTTTGATTTTCAGCTGTATTTATTTCATCTTTAGACAGTTTTTATAATTTCGATTATATTATAAGGAATAATATTTTTTATTGAATTTCTTCAGCGTGTTGTGAATTGAGGCACCCTGTGTTCACAACGGAAATAAAAAAATCAAATAAAAATAAATTTCCAATTAATAAAATTATTTAATTTAAATTAAAAACAAAAGTTTCAAATTACTCGTTGCTCGTGCACAGAGAAAAATTAATTCAATAAATTATAATTTCTCTGTACTGACAACGCGTAAAAATTTATTAACCAATTAAATATTAATTTATCAAAATTATTTTGTTGGAGAAGCTGATTGGTTTTCCAAAATTTTATTGCAAAAATCTTGGAAAACCAAAACAGTTCTCCAACAAAATAAAAAAGAAAGTAAAATTAAAATCAATGTCAGTCAGTCGATAAAGAAAATTAAAGTTCAATTTAAAAAAAAAATTATTATTGTCAGTCGTTCCGGGAAATTTTGAGATTTATTAATAATAATCGGAAATTAATCAAGAAATAAAATAAAAAAGGAATTCTATCATTAAAATTGTATTAATCTAAAAGTTGTTATTTTTAATTAGTTAGTTAATTTAGTTATTAAAGAAAAAATTAGATAAATTAAAGAACAAACATTAAATAATATTTTGTGACTTTTAATTAAAATGAATAAATAATTTGTGACTTTCAAAATAAATTAATAAATAACTATAAAATAAAGTGGACATTAATAAAATTTAATAAACTACAAAAAAAGAATAATTAATATTAAAATAAAGTTAACAATATAAAAAATTATAAGTAAAATTTAAAAAAAAAAAAAATTTAGCTGAATTTTAATAAAATTAAAATAAAAAACAGTGATAGCAGAAAAGTTGCAGTTAACAAAAAGTTGCAGTAGAAAAAGCAGAAAAATTTAAAAAAAAAATAACAGAAGAAGAAGCTGGTAGCGAAAAAAAAAGAAAGCAGAGAAGCAGAGGTATTTTTTTTATAAAGTAGTAAGTCATTTTTTTTCTAATATATGTACAAATTTAAAAAATATAAAAAACACGGGTTGCTAATATTTTAAAAAATATATATACAATAAAAGCAGTCTTAAAAGGCAGTCTTAAAAGGCCTAGCAGTCTTAAAAGGCAACCTGAACCTTTATATAATTTCGATGATTTTTGTTTATCAATGAAAGCAAGAATGCAACGAGTGCATGAAATAGCGAGAAAAAATCTAAATTTAAGCAAAGTTAAATCTAAAAATTACAAAAATGAAAAGGTAGAAAAATTCGAAATAGGTGATAAGGTATTATTATTGAATCCAGCAAAGATTCACAAATTGAGCGAAAATTGGTTAGGACCATATGAGGTTGTAGGTTCGGATCAAGTAAACTCCTTAATCAAAATTAACAAAAAAGTTAGGAATGTACATAATAACAGATTAAAAAGATGGAAGGATTAAGAAATGTTTTTTTTAATGTAAAGTTTAAATTAACCCAGCACATTTCTATAACTAAAGACTAAATCTCTTGTTTTTTTTGGTATATTTTTAGCACCAGAGTAAAAAAAGGGAAAAAAAAATGAAATAAGAATTCAATTATATAAAAAAAAGAAAAGAAATAAGTAAAAAAAAATAAATGTTAAGAAAACTATAAAAATATTTAAAAAAAAATATATATATATAAAATACATAGATATCAGTTAAAATAATGTTTTTTTTAAAAAAAAAAAAAGTAATAATAAACATATAAATCATAAACATATAAGTTAACACGCGTAATATTTAATTTATTAAATTTTAAATATTTAAGTAATATTACACCGGATGATAATATGCGAAATTCATAAATCATAAATTCCCAAAAAATAATTATATGAATTAAATTTACCTGTAATATTTTATGCTGACGTTGTGGCGTGTGCAAGTAGAATTTATTTAAGTAAGAACTATTGTAATTAGTTTTAAGCATTAATTTTTTTAGTCTTAATTTTGATTTCAATAAATGTGGAACAATCCACTTGTAATAAAAATAAATTTGTTTTTTTTTATTAAATTTATCAACAATAAAATTAACTGGCGCCCGAGCAGGGACCCTTGATGATAGTGTTAAAAAAGTCCAATAAAATTAAAAATATTTTTTTAATAATTTTGTCCGAGATTAATTAATAACTTTTGAATTATAAAAGTGTAACCAATCACTAAAATTTAATTGGAAAAGTGTAACCAATCACAAAAATTTAAATATTAAAGTGTAACCAATCACTAAAATAGTGTCGGAAATTTGGTAATAGTGTAACCAACCACTGTCCAAATCGGAACTTTTTTCATTGATCAAAAGTGGCAATTAGGAGGGATAAAATCCTCTGAAATCTTCATAACAACAAAAAGTTAGGAAAAGAGGCCCCGGAGTCACCTCATTGAGGACAAAACGGAGTTGCTGAGTAACATTCTGATTAACCACATCGAAGACACAAATATTCATCAACAGCCGCCTAACTGTTATAAGGAAAGACCATACAAGAGGTCCAACATTCAAGAAATTCATCTGAGAGACTCATCAAAATGTTCATCGCTAATCTTCTTATTTTAATGTGAGTTAGCTTTTAATATTACTTATATTTGTTTTTATAAAAAAAAAGTGAGAAAATTAAAATTTTACAAAAATAAAAATTAATTAAAATTTCAAATCAAAGTAAAAATTGAATAAATTAATAATTGAAAATAAAATATAAATAAAATTAAATTATCTGAAAAAAATAAGAATTCAATAAATTCAATAAATTATTATTAAAATTAAAGAAACAAATAAAATTTTCTCAAACAAAAATCTAATAAATTAAATAAATTTGAAGTGAAATTAAATAAATAATTTATCTACAAAAATATAAAGTCTAATAAGGAAATAAATAAATTAAAGGATTGTAATTTTCCGCCATATGAAAAATTTATAAATTAAATAATTTTTATCTAAATAAAAAGGAAGCTTATCTAAATTTTTATGGTACGAATTTAAAGTAAAAATATTTAAAAAAAATTTTGTTTATATTTTCATAAAGGAAATTGAGAAAAACTAATTGATCAATAAAATCTCTTTAATTTCATAATTGAATAAAAAAATATTTTTCAAATAAAAGAAAATAAATAAAACGAAATTGATTAATAAAATTAAGTGATAATACAAAATAAATACCAATTACCAAAATGTCCAAAGAAAATATTATAAAACCATCTATTTTATCGTTAGGTATGAATGAGGTTACTCAAAATATCAGTAATTTAAATTTAAATGATCTTACGAAAATTATTTCACACGTAGTTAGAACAGAAACTAAAGAAATTTTAGATTCATTTACTAATCCACAAACTGAATTAAATTATGATGTAGATGAAAGCGTAGGATCAGTGCAAGATCTATCTGGAATGGATAAAATTCCAGATGTAGTTAAAAGTTTAAGAGAATTTTCGGGACAGGCAGGAGAATTTAGTTCTTGGAAGAAAAGTGTAGATAGAATTCTAAAAGTTTATGACCATTTAAAAGGAACGTCTAAATATTACAGTATCCTTAGTGTAGTCCGAAATAAAATTACAGGTTCTGCAGATACTGCATTAGAATCCTATAACACTCCTCTAAATTGGGAGAAAATATCAAAATGTTTTACCCTACATTATTATTCAGACAAAAGAGATTTAGGGACATTGGAATACCAAATGACTACTTTAATTCAAGGTAATAATTCAATTCCACAATTCTATCAAGCAGTTTATTATCATCTATCGTTAATAATAAATAAATTATCTTCCTTAGAGCTTAGTAACGAATCTTTAAATATAATGAATCAGTCATATCGTGATCGTGCATTAGACACATTTGTAAGAGGTCTTAAAGGCGATCTCCCTAGACTACTTAGTATGAAAGAGCCAGTTGATTTACCTCAAGCTCTTATTTTTGTCTTAAACTACAAAATGTTGATTATCGTGTTTTACACAGTCATGGAGGTATTCGTAGGATGCAACCTCCCACTTAACCACCTATCCCACCTAGAACAAATCATTTCCGTACGCAACAACGTCCTAATCCAATTCCGATGCGTAAAAGTTTCTATCCCGAACTTGTTGGCAACTATCGCGGATCTACTTTCCCTAATTTTTCAAGACAATTCCCTCGTCCACAACAGTTGCAGCAATATCCAAATAATAACAACCCTCTTCCAATTCCTGCAAAACCGTATCCTAGACCAGAACCTATGGAAATTGATCCTTCAATACGTACTCGAAACATCAATTATCAAAATAGACCACAATTAAGAAATCAATTTGCAGATAAAAGAGCATCTTCAAACCAAATGCACCAGCCTAATAAATTTCAAAGAATTTTTAATACAGAAGAAATCGAAGATGAACAAAATAATACAGAAAACGAATTTATTCCATTTGAACAAGAAATAATAAATGAAGATCAAAAATTCGATCAAACATTAGTAAATTATATTGATTCTCAAAATAATTCAAATTTTGAAGAATCAGAAAAATTAGATGATATTTATTTTTTAGATTAAATAGCTCTTCGTTACCTTACATTAAACACTTAGCGAAGAGCGGTGAAAAATTAAAATTTCTAATTGACACAGGTTCAAATAAAAATTATATCAAACCCCGTTACATTAAAAATCCTATTCTAAACGAAAAATCCTTTCATGTAAACTTTGTAGGAGGTAATATCAAAATTACACATCATGCCTTAGTAGAATTATTCGGTTCCAAATTTCCAAAATTAAAATTTTTTATTTTACCTAGTCTTATTTCTTTTGATGGTATTATTGGTAATGATACTCTGAAAGAATTAGGTGCTATAATTCATACAAAAGAAAGCTTTTTAACAATTGAACCTAATATTATTATTGAATTAAAACAGCAAATTTCTGAATCTGTCAATAATATGAATATCAGAGAAAAAAGAAGAAAAAAAGTACAGAATGGTCATCGATTACCGTAAATTAAATACTGTCACAATTCCTGATAGATACCCTATTCCCGAAATTAATGAAGTTATATCAAATTTAGGCAAAAATAAATATTTTACAATAATAGATCTAAAAAGTGGCTTTCATCAAATACCACTAAAAGAATCCGATATTGAAAAAACAGCATTTTCAGTTAATAACGGAAAATACGAGTTTACACGTTTACCGTTTGGACTGAAAAACGCTCCCTCTATATTCCAACGTACTCTAGATGATATTCTTAGAGAACACATAGGAAAAAGATGTTATGTCTATATAGACGATATTATAATATTTGGTAGAGATTTAAATGAACACTTTATTAATCTTGAAAAAGTTTTTAAAACTCTAGAGGCAGCAAACATTAATGTTCAATTAGATAAATGTGAGTTTCTCCAAAACGATGTAGAATTTCTAGGTTTCATTATTTCAAAGGATGGAATTAAAACCCATCCTAAAAAAGTTCAAACAATAGTCGAGTTAGCTATCCCCAAAACCCTCAAAGATTTGAGATCGTTCCTCGGAATGTCAGGATATTATCGTCGTTTCATTCAGGACTACGCAAAATTAGCAAAACCCCTGACATCCCTTTTAAGAGGGGAAGATGGATGCGTGTCCAAAAATATTTCAAAAAACAAAATTATTAATCTAAATGAAGAAGCTATAGAAGCCTTTAGGAAAATTAAAAATATATTGGTTTCTAAAGAAGTAGTTCTTTCACATCCTAACTTTGAAGCTGATTTTGAGCTAACAACTGATGCTTCAGACTACGCCATAGGCGCAGTTTTGTCCCAAAAAAATAGACCAATAACATTTTTATCTAGAACTTTAAATAAAACAGAAGAATCATACGCAACCAATGAAAAAGAAATGCTTGCAATAATTTGGGCTTTAAACTCCCTCAGAAATTTCCTATACGGATCAAGAAAAGTCAATATCTTCACAGATCACCAACCTATCACATATGCACTTAGTAATAAAAACACCAACAGTAAAATGAAACGTTGGAAATCCATTCTAGAAGAATACAATTATGAATTGAAATATAAGCCAGGAAGAACAAACGTTGTAGCCGATTCTTTATCCAGAATCTCACCCAATACTTCAATAAATTCAACTATGACTCAACATAGTGATGAAAGTTCATCACACAATTTAATTCCTTCAACAGAATCCCCAATTAATGTCTTTCGTAATCAATTAATTTTAAAAAAAGGAGATGAAATTAGTTATCAATTAGAAAACGTTTTTCCAAATTATAGTAGGCACATAATAGTTCAACCGCAATAACAATCCGCTGGAAAATAGGCTTCAAATTTTAGAAAAATATTATTTCCCTAAAATTAATAAAAAAAAAAATTATCTAGTAAAAAATTGCACAGTTTGTAAAGAAAATAAATATGAAAGACTTCCCAACAATCCAATTCTTAGTCCTACTCCTATTCCAACTTATCCAGGTCACATTATTCACATCGACATTTATTCAACAGAAGGTAAACTAGTTTTAACAGCTATTGATAAATTCACTAAATTCGCTCAGGCTAAACTAATTAATTCTAGATCAATTGAGGATATCAAGCGACTTCTAAGAGACTTATTATTTTTCTTTTGTATTCCCGAATATGTAGTTATTGATAATGAAAAATCATTAAATTCTGCTTCCATAACATCTATGATGGAAGATGAATTGAAAATACAAATTTATAAAGCACCTCCATATAAAAGTGAAATCAACGGACAAATAGAACGCTTTCATTCTACCTTGTCAGAAATTATGAGATGTTTGAAAACTGAACAAATATCTCGTACGTTTCAAGAACTCCTTGAACGATCTATTAATGAATACAATTTCACAATTCATTCTACCACAGGAAAAAAACCTGTTGAATTATTTTATGGTAGAAACCCAAATGTAAAACCAGAAGATTTTGAAAAAAATCGTTTAAATAATGTAGAAAAATTAAAGCAAAAACAAAAAAATTACATACTTAGAATATCATAATAAGAAAAGAAAACCAATTAAAACGTATCAACCTGGTCAAATAATTTACGTTAAACATAATAAACGCATAGGATCTAAGCTTACAGTTAGGTTTAAAAAAGAAATAGTTAAAGAAAACAAAAATACAGTAATCATAACAGAAACTGGAAAAACAATTCATAAAAGTAATATTAGGAACTGAAAAATATTTTTTCTCTCATTTTTCAGATTTGCGATTCACACTGTTATCAATGACGTCCAAATTTGGGACTATTCAAACTCCCATATAATTGCAATAGCTAGAGGTCAAGGTAGAATTCAAGATGGAAATTTTAAATTAATTCATATTGTTG
Organism: Empis stercorea; assembly: GCA_949752835.1. Taxonomy (NCBI): domain Eukaryota; kingdom Metazoa; phylum Arthropoda; class Insecta; order Diptera; family Empididae; genus Empis; species Empis stercorea. The sequence goes on from OX457089.1 coordinate 36,264,814, forward strand.
AATTAGAAAGGTATCAAAATTTCATAACTGAAACAAATCCAATTCTTAAAAATATTTCTAAACACTCTTTATTCTTTTATATAAATTATGAGTTTAATCAAATCCAAGAAATGTTAGATAATTTTATACCACATAGAAATAAAAGATAATTCAATTTTATCGGTACTACATGGAAATGGATTGCAGGAAATCCACATCACGAAGATTATGAAATTATAAAAGACAAAATAAATAATGTTTTACAAAATAATAATAAGCAAGTAATAATCAATCAATTAAATAATGAAATAATAAATAATATAACGAGAGTAACGAATGAAATTTTAAGTTTAATAAATAAAGAAGATAAATTTATTGATCAATTAGCTTTAAGTATTCAATATAAATTAAAATTAATAAAAGAAGAATTAATTAATATTAGACATGCCATTCATTGGGCTAAATCAGGAATTATAAATACTATGCTTTTAACAAAATGAGAAATAAAACTTGCAACTGATGTTTTAGATAAAGAAAAACTTCCTTACTCTACACCAGAAGAAGCTTTAGATTTTGCTGACATTAAAATTATAACAAATAGTTCTATTTTATTTTATATTGTTAATATTCCAATAACAACAGAAAAAATTTACGAAAAATTGTTAATTAAACCAGTTAAAAGAAAAAATGTAATAAACGAAATACTTTATAATAATATTTTAAAAGATAATGAAAAAATGTTTTCTATTAAGAATGAATGTAAAACTTTTAATTATTTGTCAATTTGTAAACCAAGTAATTTAATTGATATTAGTAATTCTACTTGTATTCCAAATCTTTTAAAAAGCCTTAATTCTACTTGTAACATTATTAATAATCAGCACATACAAACTATAGAAGAAATATCAGAAGGAATTTTATTACTCAATCACTATACCGGCAAAATAAAAATTGAAAATGTTTCACACCATCTCAATGGAGTGTTTCTAATAAAATTTCATAACACTACCATTAATGTTAATAACAAATTATTTGTTTCAAAAGAGGTATCAACACTTCATGTTCTACCTGCTATTTTACAACCGACTCCACAAGAAAAACAATATCAAGAAATTTTATCATTAGAAATACTTAAAGAACTTCAAATTAATAATACAGTCCGAACTGATCTGCTTCATACAGAAAAAACAACGTATCAAATAATAAATTATGGTTTATTTGGAACATTACTTACTATATTAATTATTTTTATACTATTTAAAATTAAAAGAAGAAATAATAATAAAATAATAATTCAATCAACTGATAATAAAATTAATAATGATAACAAACTAGAATCATCGTCTCCAAACATAATTCAACCTAAAGAAAAAATAGTTGTTCAAGAAATAGTTACCTCTTCAGAAGAAAATTTATCAGGAAATTTTCTATCAAAAATAATGCCTCCAAAAATAGCGGCCAGACGAAAATTCTACGAAATGTAATCAATTTTAAAAAGTTTGCAAATGAGGACATTGGCATTTAAAGGTGGAAGAGTTAACACGCGTAATATTTAATTTATTAAATTTTAAATATTTAAGTAATATTACACCGGAAGATAATATGCGAAATTCATAAATCATAAATTCCCAAAAAATAATTATATGAATTAAATTTACCTCTAATATTTTATGCTGACGTTGCGGCGTGTGCAAGTAGAATTTATTTAAGTAAGAACTATTGTAATTAGTTTTAAGCATTAATTTTTTTAGTCTTAATTTTGATTTCAATAAATGTGGAACAATCCACTTGTAATAAAAATAAATTTGTTTTTTTTATTAAATTTATCAACAATAAAATTAACTTATATAAATAAAATTAAAATAAATTTATAGAAGAAATTTACAAATTAAGAAAGGAAAACTATTATGTATAAAAGAAAATATAAAATTTTTAGTAAAAAATATTTATCAAATATATCAAAAAAATATAAAATGAAGCTTCTTTTAAAATATAAGAGCCGAAGAAAAATTTCGTCGGCCCTTATATTTCTTCTAAGAGGGAAGGTGTTGTGAATTGAGGCAACCTGTGCTTCAATTCACAACGGAAATCAAAAAATCAAATAAAAATAAATTTCCAATTAATTAAAATTATTTAATTTAAATTAAAAACAAAAGTTTCAAGTTACGCGTTGCTCGTGCACAGAGAAAAATTAATTCAATAAATTATAATTTCTCTGTACTGACAACGCGTAAAAATTAATTAACCAATTAAATATTAATTTATCAAAATTATTTTGTTGGAGAAGCTGATTGGTTTTCCAAAATTTTATTGGAAAAATCTTGGAAAACCAAAACAGCTCTCCAACAAAATAAAAAAGAAAGTAAAATTAAAATCAATGTCAGTCAGTCGATAAAGAAAATTAAAGTTCAATTTAAAAAAAAAATTATTATTGTCAGTCGTACCGGGAAATTTTGAGATTTATTAATAATAATCGGAAATTAATAAAAAAATAAAATACAAAAGGAATTCTATCATTAAAATTGTATTAATTTAAAAGTTGTTATTTTTAATTACTTAGTTAGTTTAATTATTAAAGAAGATAAATTAAAGAACAAACATTAAATAATATTTTGTGACTTTTAAATAAAATGAATAAATAATTTGTGACTTTTAAAATAAATTTATAAATAACTATAAAAGAAAATAAATAAATTCAAGTTAAAAAATAGTTTAAATAATATTGTTTTATTTTAAATAAAAAAAGGAGTTTTAAAAGATAAAGAAAAAATAAAGGTGAGATAATCAAAAAAAACATATATATGATTGTAATTTATTTTACAACAAGCGATTGAATTGAGTGTATATGGTTTATAAATTCTTTGTGGTATTTTATAAGGTTTCATAAATAAATATTTCTTTATTTTATTTAATTTATTTTCAATAAATTCTTGAAAGAAACCTGGTTATCGCGATTCATAAAATTTTATTTTTCTTGATAACTTTTTGTTTTTTTAAAAAAAAAATTTTGAAAAATATTTTATTTTATTATTATTAATATTATTAATTTATTTTTAATAATATTCGCGACGCTAGTTAGAAAAATCCTACCGACTGCGCCAGTTTTATATTTTATAAAACTAAGATATAAATATAAATTAGGTTCAAATAAAAGTAATTATTATTTTTGAGATTAATTAAAATTCTTTTTAAAACTAAGATATAAATATAACTTAGGTTCAAATAAAACAAATTATTCTTTTTGAGATTAATTAAAATATATATATTTATTTATTATAAACCATAAACCACTTTACTGTTTCAAAACCGAAATTAAACTAATTTTTCTGTTTGATTTTATTTTTAATGAAATCAAACAATTATTCAAAAATGCATTTTATAAAGAAAAACAATTTTATCTCTGAGTAATGTCATTTATTTTTACCTGTTTATTAGAACTTGTAATAACATTATGAATGTTTTCATTCGATATTTTTAAATTATTTTCTATTTCTCTTCTATCTTCCTCATCCATTGTGCTAAAAATCCACTTCAAAAAGGTTCCCCAACATTAATTAAAGATCTCTTATGTCTAAATCGTATTAGTGTTTTGAATGTATGTTTTATTTTGTTAAGTTTTCTTATAGGAGTATTAATTAAATTTTTATCATCTGGTAAAATAAATGTGGTTAGTATTTGTGATTCTATCATATTGAGAGTAGTTTCTATATCATTGAAATCAATAATATGAATAATTTTAGAATAATTTTTGATTATTTTAACTTTTCCTTGTTGAATTATAGTATAACCAGCTTCGGTATCTAGTTTTTCAACATTAATCAGGGCTTGAGCCGGGCTGATTAGAGCAAGTAACATGATTGGTATTATTATACGAATCTGAAAAGTTTTTAAAATTTTTTTTAATACGAGAAGGATGAATATTTTTATATTTGATAATGAATTTGATGGATTAAATATTACTATTAATTCTTGTAATTTGTGTTTAACAAGATGAAATTGTGTAAAATATTTATTTACGACATTATCAACAATTGGAAACTAGTTACCCAAATTTTCGGCACCGCTATGAATTGTCGCCATCTCACTATTAATTTCACAATTATTTTCAGTTTCTAATATAAATATTTCATTGTTTCTCGTATCAATTCTACTCAAGAAATCAGGTACTTTATTGTCCTTCCCTTTAATATATTCTATATCGAAATCGAACTCGTTTAATTTTATTTTCCATCTTTGTAATTTAGAATTAGGTTCCTTTAAGGAATTTAACCAAACTAAAGGACGATGGTCTGTTTTTATTGAAAATTTAATTCCACATAAATAAGGTCTGAAATATTTGGTAGACCAAACAATGGCTAAAAGTTCTTTTTCAATAGTACTGTATTTAATTTCATGTTCATTAAGCGTTCTACTTGCGGAGGATATTGGATGTCCGTTTTGCAATAAAACAGCCCCTATTGCATATTGACTCGCATCAGTAGTAAATGTAAATTTCTGATTAAAGATAGGATATTTTAATATTGGATCTTTTGTAATTATTTCTTTAAGTTTTTCAAAGGATTCAATATACCTTGGATTATTTACGTCGATTTTATTTTTTTTTTAAAGAGAATTCGTAAGAGGTTGTGCTACTTTAGCATAATCCTTAATAAATTTTCGGTAATAACCTGTTATACCTAAAAAGCTTTTTATTGCTTTGCAAGATTTTGAAAGTTTAAGAGTTTTTATAACTTTAATTTTATTTGGAATAGGTTTAATCCCATTATTTGTTAACAAGTAAACTAGATATTCAGATTCTTTTGCGAAAAATGAACACTTATCTAGTTGGATTTTTAAATTAAATTTACGTAACCTTTGAAATATTTTCAAAATAGCTACTATATGTTCTTGGAGTGATGTACTAATGATTAGTATGTCATCAATATAAACAACACAAATAATATTAATAAAATCTCATAATACGTAATTTATCATTCGTTGGAAAGTAGCAGGAGCATTTTTCAGTCCAAAAGGCATCCTAACATATTCATAATGACCTTGTGGGGTCGAAAACGCTGTTTTCGTTTGATCAATTTCATCAACTAGGATTTGATGAAATCCTTTAGCGAGGTCTAGAGTGGTGAAGTATTGAGCTTTACCTAATTTATCAAAGAGTGATTCTATATTTGGAATAGGAAATTTATCATCTATAGTTATTTCATTAAGTTTCCTATAGTCAACATCAATTCTCCACTTCTTTTCTCCAGAATTATCCAATTTTTTCGGGACAACAAAAATAGGAGAATTGTACGGTGAATTGCTGTTTTATTATTCCTTGATTCAACATTTCTGAAACTTGTTTTTCTACTTCCTGTTCATGAATTTTAGGGAATCTATAAATTTTGGAATATATTTGTTGACTATCTTTCGTAATAATTTTATGTTTAATATCAATAACATTAGTCAATTTTTGACATTCTTGATAAAACAAGTCTTTATTTGCAACAACAATTTTTTTAAATTTTTATATTCTTCTTCGTTAAGATGGTCAGTTTTAATATAATTAAAAATATTATTATTACTGATATCTAAAGAATATAATAGATAGTTTACGTCACTATAAGGACAAGAGTTAATAAAACTAGTAATTTTTCCCATAATTTCAATTGTATTATTTTCTAGATATATTTTTGAACCTACCGCTCTAAGAATATTTTGACCTAGTATAGCATCGAATTTTTTATTATTAAATTTAAAAATTTTCCAAACCATTGTAGCATCATGATTAAATTCTATTGGTACGTCGGTTATTATTTCATTGGTAATTTGATTTTTTCCAAATAAGGTAAATATTTCAATTGGTTTTTTTTATTTTAATGCGTTTTATATTTGGAAAAAGGCTATTATATATTAAAGATATTGATGCTCCGGTGTGTACTAACAATTGAATTTTTTATTATTTATTGTTAATTCAACTATTGGTAATGGGTTCTTCGAGGCTGTAAACGAAAATTTTGTTCAATTGTATTTATATCAACATCCATTGGTTCACTTTGTCTATTATTATTATTATTAGACATTCCCGTTTGATATTGATTTCGATTGAAACGATTATGTTGGTTTTGATTAAATCTATTATTTTGATTAAATTTATTATATTGATTTTGATTAAATAGATTATTTTGATTAAATATATTACTTCGAGAATTATTAAATAAATTCTTTGGAGAGTTATTAAAGTTAGAATAATCTGGTCTTTGATTTCTAAAAAATCCAGAATTATTATAAGAGTTATTTCTATTTGGAGAATAAGAGTTAGCATTAGCTCTTTGTTGCTTATTATTATTAAAATTATTACAATTTTTTAAATTATAATTATTTTTATTTAAGACAGTAATATTAGATATTCCAGTTTGAGATAGTTCGAAGAAAGCTTCTTCTAAAGATTTTACATCCTGAATTCTTAAAAACATACTATCGGTGCGAGGAAGTGTATTCAAAAATTTTTCTAAAATACTTTTTCCGTTATTAATTGTATTTAATTCAATCGGAAAATCATGGTCTAATTTATATTTTAAATTTAATTGGTATAAAATTTTAGAAAGATCAGATAATGACTTACGTTTACGTGTTTTTCAGCTTCTTCTTTTATCTCTTCAATTGGTTTTTTATTTGGTCCCACGTTGCATTTTCGAGACGTCTTATTAAAATTGCTGCTGGTCCTTGTATCTTCGTTAATATGCTTTTAAATTTTGTTCTTGAGTTAATCCGACGATTGTGTCTACTTCGGTGATAAAATGAGATAATTCAAAAGTATCATCACCTCTGAATATTGAAACTGATCTAGCTTCTGTTATAAGATATCTTGCTGTGATAGTATTTAGATTTACTGCCATGATATTTTTAATGTTGATTATATTATAAGGAATAATATTTTTTATTGAATTTTCTTCAGCGATTGAATTGAGTTTCTCTGGTTTATAAATTCTTTGTGGTATTTTATAAGGTTTCATAAATAAATATTTCTTTATTTAATTAAATTTATTTTCAATAAATTCTTGAACGAAACCTGGTTATCGCGATTCACAAAATTTTATTTTTCTTGATAGCTTTTTTTTTTTTAAAAAAAAGTTTTGAAAAATATTTTATGTTATTATTATTAATATTATTAATTTATTTTTAATAATATTCGCGACACTAACTTAAATATAACTTAGGTTCAAATAAAACAAATTATTCTTTTTGAGATTAATTAAAATTCTTTATAAAACTAAGATATAAATATAACTTAGGTTCAAATAGAACTAATTATTCTTTTTGAGATTAATTAAAATATATATATTTATTTATTATAAACCATAAACCACTTTACTGTTTCAAAACCGAACTTAAGTTAATTTTTCTGTTTGATTTTATTTTTAATTAAATCAAACAATTATTCAAAAATGCATTTTATAAAGAAAAACAATTTTATCAAAAATTGTAATATTATACTTTTTTATAAACACAAAATTAATAAAATCAAACACGGATACATTTTTTACCTATATTTACCATATCATTTTTTATCTTTCCTTTACATTGAAAATACTACTAAAAAATTTCCGAAAAAAAATAGTTGCGGAAATTGAAATTAAAGTCAACTTTTAATAGAAAAATTGGCTTAAAATGTTTCTTTTTAAATGTATAAAATTTTCTAAGTTTTCTTCATCAATAAGTTCCAACAAAAACCCAACACTATTCATTTTAAACATTTTTCAATACAAAATTCAGAAATTAATACATTTAAAATAATTTTCATCAAGTTTGTATGGAAAAAAATATTTTAAAAATATTTAATTTTTGAATATGGAGTAAATCAGCTGATTTCGAAAATCCGAAAAATGGGTTTGCTATGGCAATATTTTTATACGATTCCGAGGTATTTCAGAATTCCATTTTTTTCTCCTTCGGAGTGGAAATCTCCGACGGAATATCTTCCGAACGGAATTCATGATTTATGTGATTATATTTTTCTGTTTCATATAAACCTAAATTAACCCCAAATTTATCCTAATTTACGATTAAACTTTAAATGAATAAGTCCGTGGATTTGATGCCATTTTATTGTTACTAAGTACCCTGCGTTTATAACGTCTGAATTTAGGCATGTTTACGTATTTGTAGTTCCGTTGTATTATGCTAGGGAACGTACGTGGATTTAACTTGTTTGATTGAGGTGTTAATTTATTTATTACGTTGTTTCGCATTGTTTCTTTATTTTCTAACATTGTTTTTCCAAAACTATGATTTAATTTTTTGGTTTTTACTTGCGGAATCTCTACTCTATTTACAATAACTACATTTGCGTATACGTGACGAGGTGTTTTATGTTCGTTATTACTTTTTTTAATACCTTCATTAGTTTGTATTGGTTTACAACTACTGATTTTCAATAAATTTTGTTTCATTAAATTCTTTTCATTATTATTAACTTTGTTTATTTCATTATCATGATTATCATTAATTTCTTAAACTTCATCACTACGAATTTCATTTCTTATTTCATTTCTCATTTCTTCATTTACTTCAATATTATTATATACTTTAATCTTATTAATTTCTTTTTCTTCTTTAAAACAATTGTTAATTTTTAATTTCATTTCTGCTAATTTATTGTCAGTAATATTTTTTACATTATTTGTAAAAGGTGTATCAAATTCATTTGCGTTTTCTAATGTAGTTGGAACATCTAACTTCTGTTTTGGTCCTAAAATACCATGATTTGAGCGGTCTTGTATTGTAATTTCTTCTTCTTTGTTTTTCGCATAAAATTTATTCATTTTCTTTTCTCAAAATCTATTTTATTTAAATACTCGTTTTTTAACTTTTCTATCACTTCCTTTGTTTTAATTTGCATTATATTTTTTTCAGTTTCCTTATTGCCCTCTATAACTGTTTCTTCATCAACTTTTTTCAACTCTTCCTTCAACTTTTCAGTAATTTCTACTCTACTTTTCTCCAAATCTATTTCATTTAAAAACTCGTTTTTTATACTTTCTATTACTTCATTTTTAGGGCTTTTTTTAAAAAAAAAATCCCTTATGCTAACGCTTTTGTCCGTCTGTCTGTCCGTCTGTCCGTCCGTATGTCCGTCTGTCTGTCCGTCTGTCCGTCCTGTGTAAACAATAAAAACCAGTTATTTCACATGGTTAATGTACACTCAGGTATATGATAGACAAACCTATGGAAAGCTTGATTTATTGAGAACCAGATTCAATTGATATAATTTCAAAATTCGGCCGGTAGGTGGCGAAATTCGCATTTTACAAAACATCTTTTTCCGAATAAAAATTACAATTTTATATAGTAAATGTGCACCAAAAATAAAGTTTGACCACTCGTTGGAAAGGTATTTAAGAGTAGAATATTATGCCAGTAACCGTATTTCAAATTTCTACCGCTAGAGGCGCTGAAAACTAAAATATATAAAATGTTAATTTTTAAAATGTGATTTGCAATAGTCAATAAGCCCCAAAAATTAGGTTTAATGTTGCAACTGAAAGGAAGTAAGTAGTAATATAAAACCACAGTAGTTATAATTTTAAATTCTACCGCTAGATGGCGAAACAAATAATTATATTGTTTTTTAAAAATGTTATTTAACTTGGTGAATCTTTACCAAAAATGAAGGGATAGCAAGCGCTGGAAACCTAATATAAACTAAAATAAATCAGACATCCTCATAATCTGATTTTTTGCCACTAGAGGGCAGTAAAATACAAGTAAAAAGTTGTAATTTAATATAGTAAATGTTCACCAAAAATGAAGTGTGACTACTCGTTGGAAAGGTAGTTAAGAGTAGAATACGATGCCGTTAACTGTATTTCCAATTTCTACCGCTAGAGGCGCCGAATACTAAAATATGGAAAAAGAGTTTTCAAAATGTGTTTTCCAATTGTGAATAAGCTCCAAAAAATAGGTTCAATGTCGCATCTGAAATTTAGTAAGTAGTAGTATAAAATCACAGTTATAATTTTAATTTCTGCGGATAGAGGGTGCAACATATACTCCAAATATGCATTTAGAGTAGTTAAATTTAAAAAAAAGCCCGTAATTATAAAACTACTGATCAGTAGTTCGGCTGCGCGGCATTTTTATTATTTATTTCTAATGGTAACGTCTCGATTACGTCAGGCTTGGGTTTCAATACTTCCGAGCCTACCTCTTTTGTATTAATAAGGTATGACTGGAGGAATTTTGTGTCATTCCTCCTTCGTTTCCCGACTTAAATTGTTGATGTACTTTTTTATACAATTGTTTCTTTTCACAATTAAGTTCTGCATGAGCTGGGCTTCCACACCATTCGCATTTAACTTCTCTTATTGTATAAAGCATTGTGGTTGCCAAACTTTGCGCATTACAATTTGAGGCATAATGTTCCTTGTTTCCCGATTCTAAATTCAGCTGTTCCTGCTCAAGTTATCTCCTAGCACAATTTAATTCATTGTGTCCTGATGCATGACACCATTCACATAAAACTTCCTGTATTATGTTAACCGATGTGGTGTGCAATCTTTTTGCATTGTAATTTGCTGCATAATGGCCCTTATTTCCACAAATGGTGCAATTTATTATTGGATTTACTCTGTTGTTCTGTATACCACAGTCCCTGCTAATGTGACCTGGTTGACCACATTTATAGCAAGTTATTGCTTCATTATTCCTTGGCCTTGCATTAGTATTATTATTACCGGAGTTGTAATTATTATTACCGTTGTTATTATTCATATTATAATTATTATTACTATTATTGTTATTATTGTTACTGTTATTATTATAATTGTTTTGATTATTATTATTATTATTGTAACCATTTCTGTTACCAAATCTGTTATTATTATTTCCATTATAACTGTTAAAGTTATTAAATTATTTCTGTTATTATTTCCAAAATTATTTCTGTTATTATTATTATTAATATTTTGTGGATTATTCCTGCTATTATGGGTGCAACTTGTTCTAATTGCTGCGCAAATAACCTGGCTCGAAGTAAATCTTCCAATCTTCTACAATTTTGTCCCAAAATGTGTTGCTTAATAGATTCCGACCGAAGTCTTCTTATAAATATTCGTTGTGCAGTTTCTTCTGCATCCTGTAACATTGATCCTGGTTCCGTTAAATATTTCGTTTGAATCCCTAATTTTAAGCAATGATATTTCCTTTTTAGACGGTCGCCAAAAGTATTGACCGACTCGTCTATTGTTTGCAAGCAACCTTCCAATTCCGTTTTTAATTGTGCTATATTTTTCCTTGGTATGAAATTTTCCTCTAAGATTTATTTAAATTCCTCGAACAGTGTTACTGTCCTGTCCTGAAATAATTCCGCTACTCTACCTCTTAATTTTCCACGAATTAGTGGCCTCAACACTGTACCTTTGTCTATGTCGTCAGTCCTATAGTATGCTTCTTGCGCTAATTCTAAGAAGCTTTGTAATTCTAAAACCCTCCTTTCACCCTCAGCTGAATATAATGGCACTCCCGATAAATATGTGGGGTATATTGTGCTCAATGGTAAAGTAATATTATTTCTTAAATCATATGTATTGTCAATGTTGTAAAAATTACTTTGTATCGTCCTTGGTAATATTCCTTCATTTGCTCCAGTGGTCAATGGTTCGTTTGGTCGTAATTCGTTTTCCATAATTTGTTCGTTATCCCCCTGTGCGTTTTCTTCTATATTGTCCATACTTTTTCTAAAACTAATCCTTTCTAACGGATTATTCAATAAATTAGCTCTACTCCTTGTATTATACGTATAAATTTGATCCCTTTTTATTTTGTTGCACACCTTTCTAGATGGTGTTCCTACCTCGCTAAAAGTTACTTTCTTTTTATTTACACTAGTACCTTGTACTTCTTCTGTTAATTGTGGGGTTGAGGCAATTGGATTATTAATTTCGACAATCCTGCTCTCCTCTAAACTAGCCGAAATTGATGGACTACTATTAATAAATGATATACATCAATTTCTTTTCAGAAATTTTTTTTCTACACCACACCATGGTGGGAATTGTCAAAAATCTGTGGTGTAGGAAAGTGTAAAGTGTGAAAAAAACATACTTTTATTACACCCTGACAAAATTCTTTATAATTTTAAATTGTTATACTTTTTTTCATAATCTGTGATTAAAACATTATTTAATTAACGAATAGTATATATTTCCACCTTAAAAAGTTAAAAAAAAATTAATTACATCTCCACTTTCTACACCTTCAAATTTGAGGGTGTAGAAAAGTGTAGAAAAGTGTACACTTTTTCTAGGCGCCGATTTAAAAAAAGTGTAGAAAGTGTAGTCAAAAGAACGCAAAAATTTTCTACACCATGGAGGGTGTAAGAAAGTGTAGGAAAGTGTAAGAAAGTGTGTCTGAAAAGAAATTGATGATAGAATCTACAAATCTACTAAGCATACTTGGTTTGTTATTTTCATTCGACATAAATACAGATTGTAATTTACAAAATACTAATTACAACCTGTATAGAAAAAATGTATCAGGAAATCTAAATAATAAATAATAATTTAAATAATTTAACAAACTTTACAAAATTAAAAAAAAAATAGTAAAAATGAAGGAGAAACGTAATTTATTTAGGTACCTATATATTATATTTTTTTGTTAAATAGACTTTTACACATCTACATATATATATATGAACCATAATTTATTATATCTATATAACTTTAAAAAAAAAAAAAACTCTCTTTTAAAAAAAAAATAACTATGTTTTCTTTAATTAATATATTCCCAAAAAAAAAATTTACTCTTAAATTTTTAAATTCTAAAAAAAAATTATTCTCAAAAAAAATCATTCTGCTCTCTATCCTAATATGAACATTTCTGTTGTGTTAAATTTCTATCGTTTTGCAGCATTTTTCAAACCTCTTGTCTTTCTTAGAAGAAAAATTTCTTTTACATGTTTATTTATCCCTTTTTTTTTAATACAAAAGATATATTTTATTTAAGCAAAATATATACAAAATAAATTTTGCCCCATACAAAAAAATACGTTATACATTAAATACAAGAGGAAAACAAAACAAAATCAAAACAAAAACCTTCCTACAAAATTACACAGAGAAAAAAAATAACTACTTGTGTATATCCATTTTTAATTTAATATTAAAAAATTAATTTAAGACAATTTTTTTTTCAAAATTAATTATGCATCTATTTGTTAAAAAAAAAGTACGATGATTATCCGGAGAAAAAAAATAACAAAAATTCTGCAATTTTAAACAAAAGCTACGCCAAATTGCGAGTTGCTTATCCCTTTTTTGCTTCACGCAATGTCAGGGTGTTTTTTTTACAACATTTTTGTGTATCACGATCACGTACTTTACTGCTGCTTTCTCTTTTTAATGTTGTCGATGTTGTTTTCCTCTTTTGTGTGATGCTCGTACTTCTAGTTGTTGTCCGTGAAAAAAAATCCTGATTTTTTTTTTTTGGTCTTCCCCAAAAAGAATTCGAAATCTGGTCCAAAAAAAATTATAATGGTTCTACCAAGAAACGTAGTTCTTGGTTAACCGGCTGCGCCATATGTCATGTTCTACCATAAATTCCTTTTATAATTACCTTTAATTTATTTTCTTTCTGGCCTGATTGTCTCACCAATCTTCCTTTTACTATTATTAATTTAAAATAAAACTTTTAATAACTGTCAAATAAATCGTATTTTATTTAGTTATTTTAATAACTTGATCTTTAATTCTTTATTACTATAATTATTGAAAACAAGCACTTGTTCAAAAGGAATGGCTTAATTATTCAATGCAATAGTCAGAATAAGAATAACAATTTTCCATTTTCAAACCATGACTTTGATACACAAATTTGTTTGTAAATAAACAAATTTGCGTAAATAATTACAAATCCATATATTAATTATTTTAAGTAAATTTCGTCATCGAATATTTTAATTAGAATTTAATTTTGCTTATTCGACAAAAATGTCGACCAAGCATTTTTTATTTTGACCGATATAATTAATTTAATTTAATTTTACTTTGACCGAATTACTAAATATTGTTTAATAAACAATTATTGTGTTATAATTAGTTATTACTGAAATTATACAATTTTAAACTTTTTTGTTTGAATAAATATTTGTTTGACCGATATTATTAATATAATATTTTATACTTTGTATATAAAATATTTATTACCAATATTTTTATGCAGGATTTTTCTTAAATTATAGTTATGTGTATATTTTTACACATAACAACAGTATATCATAAAATTTATTTAGACGAATATTATTAGGATGATTTTCTACTCTAGTTCTTAATTTATTACGTTTATTAATTTTAATTAGTACTTTATACAATTTATACCAGCGGTAGGTAATTGTTTTCTGCAGTTTTTAGTGTTATGTTCACTGGTACAATTAGCACAAGTTAATTTCATATCACACTCATTAGCTATGTGGTTATAGCTTTGACAATTATAGCATCTCATTACATAAATGTGTTCTCTTACCTTTATTGCTCTATATTTAAGGTGTATCCAACGATGTTCATTTAACTTTTTTAAAGTCAGTGGTGTTATTTCTATTATATATGTAAATAGATTATTGTTTTGTTTTTTGTATATAATTTTAAAGTTGTCATTATTATTCAAAAAATAATTCTGAGAAAATACTTAGTTCCATTTTGAATTGTTCTTCATTTACATCGCATTTACAGCCGGATATTTTTATTCTTAGATTTTTCAGTTTTCATATTTTTATTTCATATTCAGTTCCCATTTTTTTGACAGCATCACTGAGTAAAACTGTTTGTTCGTTGTTTAAGGTATTTACAGCAATTCCGCCTTTTTGAATTTCTTTTATACTTTGAATTGATCTTTGATGGTATTATTTTCTCTTTTAGGTCTTTCATAGTAATATCAGATTTTTGTGATTTTTTTTTAGTTTTATGACAACAGATTTCTTATTATCTTGGATATCCTCTTGTTTTCTATCTACTGTGTATGGATTTCTGATTACATCAGCATAGGATGGTTTTTTTTCGTATTCAGAATTTTGTGATAACAAATTATTGTTCATATCAATTTTCTTATCTATATTTATTAATTGATTAGAAATTTTCAGAACTTTAGATGGAATTTTTTTTTTGTTATTATTTTTGAGGTTATTTTTACATCCATCATACATCCATAAAACTAGTTTTGCAATATGGTTGATTTTTTTTTGTATTCACCATCACTTATTTTAACACATTTGGTATGATACCATTACTCACATTCACCTTCGCAGCATAGACCAATAGTTTCTACTTTATTATTACAGACGCCACATTTTTCATTTGAATCCATCTTAATATAATACAATAGAAACTTCAAACCACCGACAATGTTAAAAATTTTAAATTATGTGTTAAGATAGGTTTATAATAAAAATCAAGCAGAGAGAAAACTCTGATATAACTTTTTGCTAAATTCTTATATCTAATTATATTTGTTTATTATATTTTTTTAAGTTTTATATTTATTTTATTTGGAGCTTATATTTTAAATTCGACCTTACTCAGACAGTGTTGCCGGATATTCAATTGGCTTAGCGTTTAGCAAACATGTTAAAAAAATTAATATCAAGTAATATTTGTTAAATAATCAACCGAAATGATGACCATTTAACAAAATCTGTTTATTATTCAGCAGAAATATTTAATATTCATCATTTTTTGTTGAATAAAATAAAATGGATGCCCGGAATAAAAAATAACAAGAAAACTTTTAAATACTTATTTTTAAATTATTCTTTTTTTATACTTATTACTTATTATTATTTTTTTCATTAAACTAAATTGAAAAACTGAATTAATGTTTATTGCATACAACACGAAGTATTTTAAATTAACATATAGCGGAATCCGATAATATTTTATATTTAAATTTGGCCTTTTATGTTAATAAAAATTGAGTTATGCGTGTAATACTTTTATTTGTTCGATAATAACTAAAATTCTGGAACAATTGGTTTAGCGTTTAGCAAATATGTTAGAAAAAATTAATAGCAAGTAATATTTGTTAAATAATCAACCGAAATGATGACCATTTAACAAAATCTGTTTAATAATCACCTAAAAAAATTTAAAATTCAACATTTTCTGTTGAATGAAATAAAATGGATGCGCGGAATAAAAAATAACAAGAAAACTATTTATTTAAATATTTTAATAAATAGTTTTCTTATAAATTAACTAAAATATTTCTTAGTTACTTTTTTTCGTCCGTCAATTAAATTCCGAATTTACGGTTTTTTGCTAGATATGTATTCCAAACAATTTTGAAAATTCCCCAGTTTTGTTTTAATTTTTTTCCCACAATTTACTAAATAATAGTGTTCATATTGTATATTAAATATGAATTTAGTAAATTGTGGGAAAAAACTTAATTTATGATATTTATCATATTATATTTTCCCGAATAAATTTTAAATATTTGTTTAATTAAAAAAATTCAATTAACTTAAAAATACTCACATATCAGTTTAAAACAATTTCACTTTTTTTTTATAAAATATAGAACTTTTTGATTAAGTACTTACTTTCAGCTTGACAACACGTGAATGAATTATTTCCGAATAATTATATAAATTTTTCAACTTTTCATGTTTAATTTTAAACAATTACTGATTACTCATCCTAGAATATTGAATTTTAAACTAATTCCGTTTAATTTTCAATTAAAAAAAAAAAAGTTCAACAAAAAAAAATTAAAATTTAGCAAATGTTCATTATTAAATAAAAATATGTTAAAAATTAACAAATGTTTATTTTTTTGATATTTTTGGACTATTTACTACAATTAATGTAGTAAAATTAAACCGACGGTTTAAATCTCAACCGCTGTTGAATTAAATTATAGTAGTAAAATTACTATTTTTTGTTAGAGTGTAGCTATCTACAATCTGTATAAAATCAGTATAAATCGAATGAAACTGATTCCTATGTTCCATACCATTCAACATAAAAATGATATAATCGGTTCGGTTATTTACTGTTGATCTACCTTTTATAAAGCCATTATGATTTTTATCTAAAATGAACTTAACTTCCTCATACATTTTGGAAGTAACTAGTAACTAGAACAAATTCGGTATTACAGATAGACCAGCTATTCCTCTTGTTGTGTGTAAAATTACACACAATGATAATTTTAAACGGATAGTAATAGAATCAAGTCCAGAAATTTTTCAATTTCCGAATTTTGATGAAGATTTATTTTGAGAACGGACTCATCAGGGTATGCCATAGGCGCGGTTCTATCGAATTACGATGACCGACCGATAGCATACGCTAGTAGGGCTCTCAATCTCGCGGAAAAGGACTATAGTACGATTGAAAAAGAATTGCTGGCCATATTGTGGTAGACAGTATAGACAGTATTTATTTGGCCGACATATTAAGATCTTAACAGATCATAGGCATTTGATATATCTTTTCAGTCTAAAAGAGCCATCTAGTAAGTTTACAAAATTTCGATTATTGCTAGAAGAGTATAATTTTACTGTAATATACACTCAAGGTAAAGATAACGGTACGGCGGATGCTTTAAGCCGAATTCAAGTTAATAATTCGGAATTAAAAGAAATGCAAGTATATGTCACAACGCGGTCTCAAAAGACAAATGACGATAAAGATAAAAATGACGAAAATAAAATGATAAAGAAACTTCTTACACCCCCGATAGACGGTTTAAAAATGGTAGAAATTAAATTTGTAAAAGAAATAGTGAATTTAAAAGCTTAAATTTAGTAACAGGTCCAAATAAGAAAGTGGCCTATATTCCGGATAAAAATTGTGTGTTATTAAAATTTGGACATGACACCAGTACTATTACTCGATCGACATCATTTGACAAAATGTTGTTGAGAGATGTACGTTTAGTCATGGATCTACTAAGAATTAAAGAAGTATTGTTACTAAAGAAGAGTTTATGAAACTCTTAAACGGGCGCCCTAAAATAAAATATAAAAGATATATAAAAGAATTATTTAAACCAATAGGAATTATAGTAAAGATTATTGAGATTTTAAAAAAAGTTACGGATCCTAACATAAAGAGAATTATTATGAATGATTACCATATTTTACCGACCAGCGGACACGCCGGGATAAACCTCTAGATTAGAAATATAAAGAAAGAGTACTGTTGGACAGGTATGCAACAAGATATAACATCATATGTTAAAAATTGCGATTCATGCCAACGCAATAAACATATTAACAACAAAAGGCAACCATTGGTGATTACATCAACTGCCGACTCAAGCTTTGAGCAATTTTTTGTTGATCTTGTAGGCCCTTAAAATACATCTTTAGAGGGGTATAAATATAAATTAACGATTCAAGATGAATTATCGAAATTCATTGAAGCAGTACCTTTAGTAAATAAAGAGGCTAATACTGTCGCGAAGGGGCTCGAATATCAATTTATATTAAAATACGGTGTACCAAAAGTTATTGCGTCAGATCAAGGTACAGAATTTGTAAACCAAGTTTTTAAAGATATTTGTAAGTTGTTACAAATTAAGCAATTAACATCAACCGCGTACCATCACGAAAGTATCGGTGCCCTTAAAAATTCGCATAAGGTTTTAGGTGCATATCTAAGGGCTTATGTTACGAAAAATCATTCAAAATCAAAATCAGATTGGGATTCATGGTTACAATATTATGTATTCTGCTATAATACATCGATACACTCGGAAACGGCGTATACACCAAATGAATTGGTGTACGGGCGAAATTGCACATTACCATCAAATTTGACCAAATATGTAGAACCAATGTATAATTACGAAGATTATGCAAAGGAATTGAAAAATAAATTGCAGGTTGTTCACAACAATGCAAAAGAAATTTCAATAAAAAAAGAAAACAGAAAGAAAGCAAAGGTATGATTGATGAAAGTGTTAAAGCTAAGGATTATGATTTCGAAGTAGGTTCTTTCGTTTTACTTAAAAACGAAGCGACGAAAAAATTAGATCCAGTATATACTGGATCATATGAAGTAATATCACAAAATTCATTGAATTATAAAATAAAATATAAAGGGAAAGATACAATACTTCATAAAAAAAGATATAACCATTATATATATAACCATTTCATCATTACATTTAAAATAAAAATATTCAAACTTGATAATCAATTTATAGTTTTAATCTTATTCATATAAGATATAAATAACGTAGTACTGTAACTAATTATTAATAATAAATAATTTTAATAAACGCGTTTGATTACTAAGTTTAGTTTACAAGGTTTAACGTAAAGTAAGACGTAGTAATAAACATTTTTACATATAAATCTAAGTTTTGATAAAATAAAACATATTATAAAATAAAATATGTAATAAATAAATAAACATATATTGGTAGATGATAAAACTTAACGTAAGACATTTAGAAGAAGATGGACAGTGTTTATTCTTTTTCTCTAAGGGGGGTGGTGTGAAGTGTAACGTACCCTAAATGTAATATAAACCCTAAAAATAATATAAAAACAATTAACTTAAAATATGCCTACATAAATATATTAAAATATGATTGCAATGCAAAGCAAAGTATTTCAAGTATATTTTAAAATCCAAAGACCACCATAAAAGAATAAACACTTGTATGAACAAAATGCATTTGGTTGTTGGTTGAGCAATATTGCTAATTTAGCAATATTGACCAACAAGCATTTTATGCATTGTATAAAGTTCATTTAGGTTTATATAACTTACTTGCCAATATGTTCTAATTATTTCATGTTAGTAATAAGTTTAATTTCATTGTTAGTAATATGTTTAAGTTCTTATAAAAAAAGAAAGACGAACAATAAAAAAGTTAAAAAAAGTTGTAATTTAATATAGTAAATTTGCGGGCAGTAAAAAGTTGTAATTTAATATAGTAAATTTGCGCCAAAAATGAAGTGTGTCTACTCTTTGGAAAGGTAGTTAAGAGTAGAACACGATGCCGTTAACTATATTTTGCAAAGTTTATATTTGTAATTTATTGCCAAGTGTTTTTTAAAACAAAAGATTACTTGTTCGTTTGATGTTAAAAATAGAACTAACTTTATTTCTTTATATTAACATTTTATAAAGACTGAAAACTTATTACTAACAAAGAAATTCTTATTCCACTAATTAGAACATATTGGGAAATATATTTAATGCACAAAATGCAATAAACTATATAAACCATTAATGCATATAAAAATGCTTGTCAGTCAATATTGCTAATTTAGCAATATTGGCCAACAACCAAATGCATTTTGCTTATCCAAGTGTTTATTATTTATGGTGGTTTTTGTTCTTTAAAATATGCATAGCTAAATAGCGTATTGGCATATTTAAAGTTCATTGTTTGTTTTGTATCAAATTTAGGGTGCGTTGCACGGTTGCACCTCACACCACCCTCCTTAGAGAAAAAGAATAAACACCTACCGTTTTCAAAATTTTTTTTTTTTTTTTTTAAGATTTCCCATTATGTTCATTATTATAAGAAAAGTCTTAATGCTATTATAAAAATTTTATTAGATTATTCTTTTAAATTCATTTTATATAATTCTTTTAAATTCATTTTATATTAAAATTTTACATTATATTATTACCATACTTATTTGCAAACGCGTTTGTTACTATACCCCTTATATTACTTTATAAAATTTTCTTAAATTTACGTTAATTATCATATGTTATTGATATTAAAATTCTATAAATTGATAAAAAGTTTTAATATTTGTATTAAAAAAAAAGAAAATATACAATAAAGGTATATTTTAAACAGATATAATAATGGTACATAAATGATAATAATTTTATAATTTTCATTTTAAAAAATAACAATAATACGGTTTCACTCGATTTTTATGTACTATTGTATTCTTTCCTTTATATTTAATTGTACAGTTTACCGAATCTTGCGAAACTACTTCATATGGTCCAGTATATACTGGATCCAGTTTTTTTCTTGCCTCGTTTTTAAGCAAAACAAAGGAGCCTATTTCAAAATCATAATCTCTAGCACCCACACTATGATCATATCGTTGTTTTCTTTCTGTTTTCCTTTTTATTAACATCTCTTTTGCATTATTGTGTACAACTTGCAATTTATTCCTTAGTTCTTTTGCATAATCTTCATAATTATACATTGGTTCTATAGTATTTGTTAAATTAGATGGTAATACGCAATTACGCCCGTACACCAGTTCATGCGGTGTATACCCTGTTTCCGAATGAACCGACGTATTGTAACAGAATACATAATATTGCAACCATGTATCCCAATCCGAATGGTTTTTTGTGACGTAAGCCCTTAGATACGCACCCAAAACTTTATGCAAGTTTTCAAGGGCACCAATACTTTCGTGATGGTAAGCGGTCGAAGTTAATTGTTTAATTTTTAATAATTTACAAATATCTTTAAAAACTTCATTTATAAATTCTGTGCCTTGATCTGATGCAATGGATTTTGGTATACCATATCTCAATATAAATTGACATACTAGCCCCTTTGCGACAGTATTGGCCTCCTTATTTACTAAGGGTACTGCTTCAATGAATTTTGTTTATTCATCTTGAACCGTTAATATATATTTATAACCCTCCAAAGATGTATCTAGTGGACCAACAAGATAAACAAAAATTTTCTCAAAACTTGAGTCGGCAGTTGATGTAACTACTAATGGTTGCCTTTTGTTATTAATATGTTTATTGTATTGGCATGAATCGCAATTTTTTACATATTTTATTACATCTTGTTGCATACCTGTCCAAGAGTACTCTTTTTTAGTACATTTCCAACCAAATTGGAAGAAATCTGTATATTAGTTTCACTCTGTCTGTCCGTCTGTCCGTCTGTCTGTCCGTCTGTCCGTTTACACAAACTTCTACATCTTTCAAGATAGAGTATTAAAATTTTGACCATATATAGATAGTAATAAAATAATAGGTCCAGTAGAACAAAATTTTCTTCTATCTCTTTTCCCCTCTGAGTTATTACCCGTCCAAGTTCGAAAATTACCCATATTGATCATCTAATAACTTTTAAAGCAATAAAAATTTTTGAGGTCTGTAAAAGCTATAAGATAGGAAAATCTTTTATCTTAATTGTGAAATTAACAAATTTTTTAAAATTTAATTCTTTGATGTATAAAAATACCGTTATCTTCATATAACTTTTTTTAGTTTTTTTAACACCCTGTATTTCCCAAAATGCTTATTCTGGAAGGCTGAAATTTATGTAACACAGATATATCTAAAAAATAACTAGAGTCTCTGCAGAAATTGTATCCGTATCGCCCCTCCCCTTTCCGTTGTGGCCCTTCGAAATTCAAAAAATTACATTTTTAATTAACTTGTATAATTATAACCGCGCAATATTTTTAAAAACAAATAATGAGAAAACTTTCAGAAAATCATATTTCTTTAAAGTGCATTAATTAATAAATTATAATCATTTGCCTCACACTTATAATTAATCAAAATGCATAATCATATAAAATTTTGCAAAAAACGAATATTTGGCATATTTTTAGGAGCTATATAAATAGTATATTGGTTATTATTTCATATCACATTATATGCAATTAAAAGCAAAATTACAGAAAACTTAAATGATAAGTTTATATATATTTTGCTGAAATAATAACCTTGGAAAGAAAAAAAATTAATAAAATCGAACAGGGACGCATTTTTTACATATATTTACCATATCATTTTTTATCTTTCCTTTACATTGAAAATACTACTAAAAAATACTATACACGTATAGGAATTCCCATTGTTTTATAATAGCTCATAGTTCTACATGAGGCGATTTTGAGGAAATGTGCTTTTGACAAACCCGGGGTTTGTTTATCGTATTTTTTATATTTCGAATCATACGGTTGATTCCCGCATGTCCGCTGGTCGATAAAACATGGTAATCATTCATAATTATTTTTTTTTTATAATTGGATCCGTAATTCTTTTTAATTTCTCAATTATTTCTACTATAATTCCCGTTGGTTTAAATAATTCTTTTATATATCTTTTATACTTTATTTCAGAGCGCCCGTTTAAGAGTTTCATACACTCTTCCTTAGTAACAAATACTTTTTTAATTTTCAATGGATCAATGACTAAACGTACATCTCTCAACAACATTTTGTCAAATGATGTCGATCGAGTAATAGTACTAGCGTCATGTCCAAATTTCAATAATATGCAATTTTTATCCGGAATATAGACCACTCTTTCATTTGGACCTGTTACTATATTTAAACCGTCAAATTCTTTATTTCCTACTATTTTTCTAACAAATTTAACCTCTACCATTTTTAAACCGTCCATTGGGGGTGTAAGAAGTTTTTTTATCATTTTATTTTCATCGCATTTATCTTTATCGTCATTTTTCGTTTGTGACCGCGTTGTGACACATACTTGCATTTCTTTTAGTTCAGAATTTTTAATTTCAATTCGGCTTAAAGTAAGCTGACCATACGTCCTCCTTTGAGGAGGACTGTCCTTCGTGTTTCCGCTTTGTCCTTCTCAAAATTTATGTCCTCCTTTGTCCTCCTGTGGAAAAATGTGTACTCCTTTTCCTCCTTTGCTATTAAATTTTATACCGTTGAACTTAAACATGCAGTCCATTTGTACATATACTATGCGTTGAACTTGACCTCATATTCTACTGAACTCACTCGATTTTGTTCATATTCTAATTATCACTCGATTTTGTTCACATTGTTCATATTAAATAATATAATAAATAATAAACATAATTTAATAGAAAAGATATTTTAATTTTATTAAATGAATGTTTGATTACATTTTTTAAATAAATTTTCAATTGGCAGCGATGATTATTGTCAAAAGCAATATTAGTCTAGTCTAGATTATATATCATTTTTAAAGTTATTAAAGGACAATGAAGATATTCTTAAAAAAATACATAAAAGTGATAAATATAACTAAATATTTTTTAGCCATAAAAAAAATTAAATACAGAATTATCAATTTTCTTTTTCTGTAAATATTCTGTTACATTTAAATTTATTTCATAATTTAATATATAATTTCTATTTTTTTTATGAATACTTAAAGTGATATATGTGCCTGAATTTAATTGAATAAAATAAAAGCATATTTTTTTGTTATTTTGTGAAAAAAAAATTCTCATAATTGTCCTTTTTTTCGCCTATCCCAATAAAGTGTCCTCCTCGCACATTTTCCAATTCTGGTAAGCTTACTTAAAGCATCTGCCGTACCGTAATCTTTACCTTGTGTATATACTACCGTAAAATTATATTCTCCAAGTAATAACCGAAACTTCGTTAATCTACTCGATGGTTCTTTTAAACTGAAAAGATATACCAATGGCCTATGATCTGTTAAGATCTTAAAATGTCGGCCGAACAAATATGGGCGATAGTGTTTTACTGACCATACAATAGCCAATAATTCTTTCTCGATTGTACTATAATTCTTTTCTGCGGTATTTAAAGCCCTAGTGGCGTATGCTATTAGTCGATCATCATAATTTGATAAAACCGCACCTATTGCATATCCAGAAGCATCCGTTCTCAAAATAAAATCTTCATCGAAGTTCGGGAATTGTAGAATTTTGACCATATATAGATAGTAATAAAATAATAGGTCCAGTAGAACAAAATTTTCTTCTATCTCTTTTCCCCTCTGAGTTATTACCCGTCCAAGTTCGAAAATTACCCATATTGATCATCTAATAACTTTTAAAGCAATAAAAATTTTGGAGGTCTGTAAAAGCTATAAGATAGGAAAATCTTTTATCTTAATTGTGAAATTAACAAATTTTTTAAAATTTAATTCTTTGATGTATAGAAATACCGTTATCTTCATATAACTTTTTTTAGTTTTTTTAACACCCTGTATTTCCCAAAATGCTTATTCTGGAAGGCTGAAATTTATGTAACACAGATATATCTAAAAAATAACTAGAGTCTCTGCAGAAATTGTATCCGTATCGCCCCTCCCCTTTCCGTTGTGGCCCTTCGAAATTCAAAAAATTACATTTTTAATTAACTTGTATAATTATAACCGCGCAATATTTTTAAAAACAAATAATGAGAAAACTTTCAGAAAATCATATTTCTTTAAAGTGCATTAATTAATAAATTATAATCATTTGCCTCACACTTATAATTAATCAAAATGCATAATCATATAAAATTTTGCAAAAAACGAATATTTGGCATATTTTTAGGAGCTATATAAATAGTATATTGGTTATTATTTCATATCACATTATATGCAATTAAAAGCAAAATTACAGAAAACTTAAATGATAAGTTTATATATATTTTGCTGAAATAATAACCTTGGAAAGAAAAAAAATTAATAAAATCGAACAGGGACGCATTTTTTACATATATTTACCATATCATTTTTTATCTTTCCTTTACATTGAAAATACTACTAAAAAATACTATACACGTATAGGAATTCCCATTGTTTTATAATAGCTCATAGTTCTACATGAGGCGATTTTGAGGAAATGTGCTTTTGACAAACCCGGGGTTTGTTTATCGTATTTTTTATATTTCGAATCATACGGTTGATTCCCGCATGTCCGCTGGTCGATAAAACATGGTAATCATTCATAATTTTTTTTTTTTTATAATTGGATCCGTAATTCTTTTTAATTTCTCAATTATTTCTACTATAATTCCCGTTGGTTTAAATAATTCTTTTATATATCTTTTATACTTTATTTCAGAGCGCCCGTTTAAGAGTTTCATACACTCTTCCTTAGTAACAAATACTTTTTTAATTTTCAATGGATCAATGACTAAACGTACATCTCTCAACAACATTTTGTCAAATGATGTCGATCGAGTAATAGTACTAGCGTCATGTCCAAATTTCAATAATATGCAATTTTTATCCGGAATATAGACCACTCTTTCATTTGGACCTGTTACTATATTTAAACCGTCAAATTCTTTATTTCCTACTATTTTTCTAACAAATTTAACCTCTACCATTTTTAAACCGTCCATTGGGGGTGTAAGAAGTTTTTTTATCATTTTATTTTCATCGCATTTATCTTTATCGTCATTTTTCGTTTGTGACCGCGTTGTGACACATACTTGCATTTCTTTTAGTTCAGAATTTTTAATTTCAATTCGGCTTAAAGTAAGCTGACCATACGTCCTCCTTTGAGGAGGACTGTCCTTCGTGTTTCCGCTTTGTCCTTCTCAAAATTTATGTCCTCCTTTGTCCTCCTGTGGAAAAATGTGTACTCCTTTTCCTCCTTTGCTATTAAATTTTATACCGTTGAACTTAAACATGCAGTCCATTTGTACATATACTATGCGTTGAACTTGACCTCATATTCTACTGAACTCACTCGATTTTGTTCATATTCTAATTATCACTCGATTTTGTTCACATTGTTCATATTAAATAATATAATAAATAATAAACATAATTTAATAGAAAAGATATTTTAATTTTATTAAATGAATGTTTGATTACATTTTTTAAATAAATTTTCAATTGGCAGCGATGATTATTGTCAAAAGCAATATTAGTCTAGTCTAGATTATATATCATTTTTAAATTTATTAAAGGACAATGAAGATATTCTTAAAAAAATACATAAAAGTGATAAATATAACTAAATATTTTTTAGCCATAAAAAAAATTAAATACAGAATTATCAATTTTCTTTTTCTGTAAATATTCTGTTACATTTAAATTTATTTCATAATTTAATATATAATTTCTATTTTTTTTATGAATACTTAAAGTGATATATGTGCCTGAATTTAATTGAATAAAATAAAAGCATATTTTTTTGTTATTTTGTTAAAAAAAAATTCTCATAATTGTCCTTTTTTTCGCCTATCCCAATAAAGTGTCCTCCTCACACATTTTCCAATTCTGGTAAGCTTACTTAAAGCATCTGCCGTACCGTAATCTTTACCTTGTGTATATACTACCGTAAAATTATATTCTCCAAGTAATAACCGAAACTTCGTTAATCTACTCGATGGTTCTTTTAAACTGAAAAGATATACCAATGGCCTATGATCTGTTAAGATCTTAAAATGTCGGCCGAACAAATATGGGCGATAGTGTTTTACTGACCATACAATAGCCAATAATTCTTTCTCGATTGTACTATAATTCTTTTCTGCGGTATTTAAAGCCCTAGTGGCGTATGCTATTAGTCGATCATCATAATTTGATAAAACCGCACCTATTGCATATCCAGAAGCATCCGTTCTCAAAATAAAATCTTCATCGAAGTTCGGGAATTGTAGAATTTCCGGACTTGCTAGCAATGTTCTGAGCGTTTCGAAAGCGGTTATACAATCTCTATCAAATACGAAAGGTACATCTTTACGTAATAATTTATTTAAAGGTAAAGTAATAGCGGCAAAATTTTGTATAAATTTTCGATAATAGTTCGCAAAAGCTACGAATCGTCTGACTTCATCAGTGTTCTTAGGCTGTGGATAATTTTTCATAACTTCAGATTTGGTTGGATCTGGTAATATACCTTTATCCGAAATCAAATGGCCTAAATACAACACTTCTTTCTTTAAAAATGGACATTTTCCCGGGTGAATTTTTAGATTTACTTCACGAAGCCGTTCGAATACTTCCATTAAATTCCGATTGTGTTCTCTAAGATTTTTACCAAAAACTATGATGTCGTCGAGGTAGACAAAACATCTTGAAGAAGTTAATCCACTCATAGCAACGGACATCATACGGGAAAAAGCACTGGGTGACGTTTTCAAACCCATTGGTAACCGTGTTAGCTGGTAATGACAATTTTCGGTCAAAAAAGCAGTAATTGGCTTACTATTTTCATCCAGCTCCATTTGATAGTAGCCTTGGCTTAAATCTAAGCACGAAAAATACACGGCTCCACCTAATAGATCACAGATGTCGGTAATGTTAGGTAACGGAAATTTGTCATCTTCTATGACGTCATTTAACCCACGATAGTCGATTACTAGACGTAAATTTTGTAATCCTGTGATCGGGTCCGCTATATTATCCTGAACCATTTTTTCGACTTGATCTTTAATTTCTTGTTTTTGAGCATGGGGTAACCGATAAGGTTTCTTATATTTGGGTGTAGTTCCCGATTTTAAATTAATTTGTGCTTTAGCAATGGCGGTAAACGTTAAGTTATCACCATCAAGATGGAAAACGTCATTGAACTTTGTACAAATATTTATTATTTCTCTTCTTTCCTCTGAATTCAAATTATCCGTATTTATCTCTTTAAGAACTTTTTCTACTCTATTTTGTTGATAAGCTTTTGTGTTGCTATACCGAAAAACAAGATATTCAGATGCTGGAAACGATATCGGTTCGTGAACTTGCTTCTTCTTGGTTTAATAGAGGTAATTCTACTACTAAATTATTAATTTTAAATTTTACAATAGATTTTTCTAAATCAATAATTGCGTCAACCTCCAATAATTCCGTCAACTGGAAAATTATCCTCTACTATGTGGAATTTATACCACTTGTGCACCAATAATCCCGCCAACTGGAAAATTATCCTCTACTATGAGGAATTTATACCACTTGTGCAAATTTTCGAAATTTAATTTGATTTCTTTCGATCCTAACGTCTTTCTAGAACCTAATATACCATTTATTTTAAGCTGATTTTCTGTATTTAAAACTGTATTTATTAAAAATTTATTTTTCATTAAACATATCGATGCTCCTGTATCTATTAATAATTTCATACTTCTATTTTCTGTTCCTATTTTAATTTTAACATACATTCCCCTCGACACACCACCTACGTAGACCCCCAGTGTTACTTCATTGTTATATTCTTTGCCTATTCCTCCGCTCCGAAAGGTTGGCTGTTCTTTCGGTGGGCTGATAGTTTCCCTCTTTGACTGTATAAACTCTACTATTTTGGTTGTTATCTGATCTATAATATTGTTATTATTATTATAACTACCATTATGCCCTCTTCTGAAATTTGAGCTACCCCTACCATTTGGGTTGTTTTGTGCTGTATTTGTGTTAGAATTTTGATTACTTCTATCGTAACTTTGATTTTGATTTTGATTATTCCTATTAAAATTTTGATTTTGATTGTTCCTATTAAAATTTTGATTTTGGTTGTATCTATTTCTATTAAAATTTTGATTTTGATTTCCCCTTGAATTTCCTCTATAATTATTTTGATTTCTATTGAAATTACTAGGACGATTGTAGTTATTATTGTAATTATTATTATTATTTCTAAACTTTTTATTTGAATTTCTGTTATCAACATAGTATAAATTTTCGTGTTTTATTTCCATGCACCCATCAATTTCCAATAAATGCTTTATAGCTTCTTGGAATTTTGTACGTCGTGCGCTAACGAGAACAATTTTATATTTTTCTTGTACACCGTTTTTTAAGAAAGCTAATCCCCTGCTTTCGTTAGACTCTTTTAATGGTTCTCTACTACGTTCTCCCTGATCTACCATTTTGGTTACTAAATTTTCTATTTCCGTGACGTATTCCCTCATTGACCTATTTCCTTGTTTTGCCCTACTTAGCCTTGCTTGAATAGTTTCTAATGTTTCCTTCGGTCCACATTTATCTAACAATAATTTTTTCAAACCTACTAACGTATCAGGTTTATTTGATCCTAATTCGGTTATTGCGCGACCTTGAATTTTACATTTCAATAAAAATTGAATTAAAGTTCTCTGACTAGCTTCTGTAAGCGTGTCGTCATAAAATTCGATTGTATTCAGAAAATCGCGTAATTCTTCACTGCGTTTTTCGTCGTTTGATGCATTAAACACGGGTAATTTCTGCCCGGTACTGAAATCAAAATTTTCCATTTCGTTTTGAATTGTAATATTTTGTAAATTATTAATTCTTACTTTCTCTTCGTTCTCAACTATGTTATTTAAGTTATTAAGTACTACTTTTCCTACGTCTTCTACTACTATTTCTGATTTTTCTTCTAATTCATCAGTATTACTAAACTGTTCTTTTTCGTCGTATATACTATTGTTTATTCTAACTAATGCTTCCTCTTTATATGTTTCTAATCTTTCTGCAATACCTTTCGCTTCAATATTCTCTAATGCACTTAATTTCAGTTTTCCTAATTCCTTAATAATATTTTTATATTGTGTATATAAATTTTGTAAAACTCCTATTTTCTCATGTGCTCTCTCTCTCTCTCGACCTTTTCTGTTTGGTCCGTCTTTTCTTAAATTTATTACTATTTTATTTATATTTTGACAAATTTCTGTTAAATTAGTGATCAGCTCTTTCGCATTCATAATTTCGTACCATCATTTATTAGTAGTTTAACTAAACTAAAAAAAATTTTATACTTTTCTCACCAATAATAAAACCAGATTAAATCCTAAATTCAATTATCAAACAACAAACTAACCTTACAACCATGAAAGAAACAGAAACAAAAATTTCACAACAATTTTTCAAATTGGAAATTATCAAAACTAATATTTGTACTGAATATAGTTCATAATTTCATGAACTATTACTACAAAATATTTTTTTTTTTTTAATATGATTCAATAAAATGAGTTATAATTTCATCGAGTATTTTTCAGAAACCACTATTAACTTCCATATAAAAACAAAATCCAAAGTAAAACAAAAACAAATGAGAGGAAATAAAAATCTTAAAATTTTCCGTATTAATTTTATCGATTTAAAAAAAAATTAAAAAAAAATATATATATAAAATTTTCAGCCGCAAAGGCCAACTAAATTTTGATACATCTTTCTTCTTTATGTTAAAATGAGCGAAAAACCTTTTGAAAGAAAACAAAAATATCAAATGTAAAAGCTAAAAAAAATGTAAAAGATAAATTCTCAACAAAAAAACAAAACCAATACGACACAAGGTTAAAAATAATCCTTGTTT